>VSMD01032066.1:0-126171 GCA_008750895.1 Mirza zaza | reverse complement strand
GGCCAACTAATATATATAGAAAAAATTAGCCGGGCATGGTGGCACATGCCTGTAGTCCCAGCTACTTGGGAGGCTGAGGCAGCAGGATTGCTTGAGCCCAGGAGTTTGAGGTTGCTGTGAGCTAGGCTAATGCCACGGCACTCACTCTAGCCTGGGCAATAAAGTGAGACTCTGTCTCAAAAAAAAAAAAAAAAAAAAAGATTTTTTTCCTAACCATCTGAAATAGCCCCATCCACTCTCCCTGTCACTCTCTAGTCTATGACCTATTATGTTTTATTACTACCATGTTTATATCTTTTTATCTGTCTCTGTCAACTAGTATGTAAATTCCATGTGGGCAAAGATCTGGTCTAACTTGTTCAACATCATATCTGCAAAGCCTAAAGCAGTGCCTGGTCTCAATAAATATTTGTTGGGTGAATGGATGGATGGATGTAACAGCAGCATTCTCATACTTGGAGGATTGTCACGTGGACAAATAAATGTATTTACTCATCCAAGAAACATTTATGGGGTAACATTTAATAAATAGTTATTAAGAAACTATTATATGTGAGGCACAAGGGGTAAGAAGCAAAATAGAGACACTGTCCCTGCACTTAGGAGCTCTTAGCATCGTGGCAGTCAATGTGGAGAAATGTGGAAAGAATCAAGAGACAATGACAGTCAACTGGACATAAAGACTAATTGGTCTCAGGAGGTGAAGAAGATGATGTACCCCAGGTTCTAGGCTTGGACAGATAAGGAGGTGACTGTGTCATTCTGTGACCAAGAAACCCCAGGTGGTAAGGAGAGAAGATCATCTTTAGAAATGTTGAGCTGTGGAATATCCAAGTGGGGTCATGCAGCAAGGAGTTGGGTATCCAAGTCTGGAGCTTGGGAGAAAAGTCTGGGTGGAAATACAGATTTGATGAATCATAGGCAGTGAGTGGTGTTTCAGGTCATGGGAGTGGGAGATATAAACCAGGTGGGTAGAGTAAGAAGAAAACCAACATTTAAGAAATGGAATTTAAAACTTGCAAAGACACTGAAAAGGAGCAACCAAAATGGTAGAAACAAAGAACACATTGTCGTAGCAGCTCAGGAGAACAGTGCCAAATATTTTAGAGACAACATGTAAGATGAGGACTGAAAGGTATTGATTGAACTTGGTGACAAAGCAGTCCTTGGCCATCTGTGCTAGAGCCATTGCCGTGGCATGGTATAGCTGGGTGTGTTTCTGTTTGGGGAGGAGGGAAGTGAAGATTAGGAAACAGAGAGATGTGGAAAACTCTTAGAAGGTACCTAACCCTGAAGGAAAGGAGAGAGAGAGAGAAGGGTGGCAGAAGATGCTAGCTAGCAAAATACGTTCAGTGATGCTCTTAAGGGCAATACAAGGAAGGATCTAGAGTAGAAATATTGGGAGGCAGCCTTGGCTTAGTACAAAACCAAACTTTCTAACCATTAGAGTTGTTTAAAAATGGATTGTGCTGTTTCTAGAAGAACTGAGGCCTTGATTGCTGGAGTTATGGCACAATAGCCTGAATGTTCTATTAGAAAAGGATAAAGGTGTCAAATCGGTAATCTTCCACTTTAAGAAACTAGAGAAAGAAAAGCACATTAAACCCAAAGCAAGCAGAAGGAAGGAACTAACGAGCAGAAGTCAGTAACATTGAACACAGGAAAACAATAGAGAAATATGAATGAAACTAAAAGCTGGAGGAGGGTGGAACAAATCAATAAAATGGATAAACCTCTAGCCAGATTGACCAAGGAAAAAAAAAAAGACACAAATGACTAGGAATGAAAGAGAAATATCACTACAGACCCCACAAACATCAAAACGATATTAAATGTATACTACAGATGACTCTATGCCCATAAATTAAACTTAGATGAAGGAAGCCAGGTCCCTACGAGAGACAGACCCCCCAAAACTCACTGAAGAATAAAAACTGGTAAGCTGAATACTCCTGTATCTATTAAAGAAGTAGCATTCTGACTTATTAAAAAACTCCCAATAAAAAAAAAAACCCACAGATGGTTGTGAATTCTATCAAACATTTTAAGGAAGAAATAGTACCCATTCTGCACAATCTCCTGTAGAAAACAGAAAAGAAGGGAATTCTTTCCAACTCATCTTATGATGCCAACATTACCCTAATACCAAGACCAAAGACATTCAAAAGGAAAACTACAAATCAATAGTCTTCTTCATGAGGATGGAGTAAAAATCCTCAACAGAATATTAGCAAATAAAATGGAGCAATACATAAAAAGGATAATGTATCATAATCAAGTGGGGTTTATTTCAGGAACGCAAGCGTGGTTCATCATTGAAAAATCCATCGCTCTAATTCACAATGTGAATATGAAAGAATAGCCTGATTGATCAATAAGCCAGGTTTTCGGCTTATATGCCCAAAGGATCTAAGCTTAGACATAGCAATGAAGAGCAGGTTATGTGATTTCCTGGCAAGGAGAGAAGCAAGTCAGTTAAGAAAGGGAGGGAGGTGGTTCCCCTCTGGCTAAGAAACTGAGAATTACAGTCAGATCCTATGGGTTCCTCCAGAGGAACCAGACCAGCGTGTTCTCCCTCTGGTATCCTCATTTCAAAGACTGATCTGCAGTTAAAAAGCAGGAGTTTGGGGGTCCCCTCCTGAGCAGCCAGCCGTTCAAATTTCCAGGGAGGCATCGTTCCAGCCACACCTGGGGTGGAGGAAGCCGAGGGTACACACAGTCCTGATTTTCTCAGATACTTAGAATCCCATTGTGTCACAGTATGAATAGCTCTTGGATTTTACCTAATCCAGATGCCCACAATTAACAGAAAACAAGCCCCCGTGGAGGGTGGCTTCCCCGGGCCCCTACCTTCCCCTCTGTTTTTAAAGCCAGTGATCACGAGCAGGTCCCAGGACAGTAAACCCATAAGACCTCATCTTCCATCTGACCCTAACTAAATATTCTTCTCCAACCATTGTATAGTTGCTTTTAAGCCTAACCTTTGTGCTTAACAAGTCACCATCTGAACCAATCTGGCCTGGGTGTTCTAGTCCCTCTTTCTCTAGTTGATGTCTGCTGTGGAGAAAACCAACCAGACATGGGCCTTTACACAGAGTTGTCCTGGATTAATGGATTGGAAGATTGGCCCAGCTGCCTGCTTCAAGGCTACAGACCCCACAACCAACCACAGAGACGCAGAGTGTGAGGCCCATCATCTATGACTCCTCTGTTGTTCACTCTAATTCTTCAACAGATTCCTTAGAAGATTATGGTAAAAAGGCATTGAGCTCCCCTTGTGTGTCTGGGACTGTGCTATGCGGTTATGCATTCTCTCATTGAATCCTCACAACCACCCATTAAAACAGGCACTGTTTCTCATCCTCATTTTGCAGATAAATAAATAAGACCCAAGAAGCTGAGTAACTCACCCAACATCACACAGCTAATAAATAGAAGAGCTAGAATTTGAATCCAGGTCTGGCTAGCCCCAGTGCTCAAGTTTTTAGGAATGAACATTCCTCCTGGTTTAAAATGAAAATTGTGTTCTCTTCCTTTCCCTCCATCTCCACAGTCTCAGGAGGAAGTCTGCGATTTGCTCCATGCCGCACCGTTCCAGAACATCTTGCCCCGAGTCTACATCAAAGGTAAGAAGCAAGCCACTTCCAGCAGCTGGATAGCCAGCTTATGCTCACCTCCTTGCTAACCCAGTCAACTCAGATCTACACAGCAAGGAAGAGGTTAGAGCTTTGGATACCTATTGCATAATAGTCACAGAATCACAGAATTAGAAGTGGCACTCCAGGCCTTGCTCCTTCTAGAATATCCATAGTATATTGCTATCTAGCATTGGTTTAAATTCCCGAGTATACCACTATGCACTTTATCCATCCATGTAACAAAACTGTATTTTTACCCCCTAACTCTATAAAAATGTTTAAAAAGCAAAAAGAAATTGCTTGAGTGATAGAGAACTCACCAGTCCCAAAGTAGATAATTCCATTGTTGGACATAGATCCTACAAAATGTTTCCCTGTAGGGAGTCCTCATCATACTTTCTAGAACCAAGGAGAACAGTTCTGCCTGCTCCATCCAAGTTTTGGAACACATATACATCATCAGGTCCTCTGAGCGCTTACCTTACCCGGTCACTTGGGGTTCCCCGAGTCTCATTTTCTGCTCTGCTGCTCCTTTGCAGAAGGGGAGCGCCTGGAGGTCCGAATGAAGCGTCTGGAAGCCAAGTACGCCCCCCTGCACCTGGTCCCTCTGATAGAGCGGCTGGGGACTCCTCAGGTACGGACCTTGTATAATGGGCTCTGCGGATCAAAAGGAACTTTAGAGGGAGAGCATTTGGCCCAACCCCCTCGTTTTACAGATAGGGAAACTGAGGCCCAAAGAGGGAAAAAGAGTATCCAATAGTATAAAGCTGGTTAGTGGCGGGAGCAGGTCTGGAATAAGGTTTATTAACCTAGGCCTGGGTGTTTTTTTTCTCTACCTGTGTCGCGTATCCTGCCAAAAAAGTAGCTGCTCATTTAAACAGGTATCTACTACTCCCCTGCCAGGGATCATAATTCTGCTGTGTTCTCTCTCCACACACCCTGTGAGCTGGTAGCGCACTTCTAGATATTTTGCTAAAGAAACACAGGAACACAAGATGCTTTACTGTAACACTGTTAAAGCAAAAACTAGAAACAACCTAAGCATCTATCGGTAAAGCATTGACTGAATAAAATGTGGTCTAGTCATCTAATTGCATACTCAGCATTTACTGAATACATAATAATGAAAAGGGAAAAGTAGATCTAAGCACGTAAGTGTGGATCGATCATAAACACATGGCAAGTAGATAAAGCAAGTTGCATTAAAATTCACACGGAAAGATGCCATTGGTTTTTTTTTAAAAAAAAATGCATACAATAAAACCACGTAAATAAAACTTTTCCTGAAAATATCTGGAATGATACACAGTTAAGTTTATAAAGGTGGCAAGCTCTGAAGAGAGATGGAGACAGAGATTGAGTAGAAGGTGAGGGAATCAAAGACAACTTCAGCTTTACCTGGAATGTTCTCAGATTTGCAAAGGTGAATGAGTTCATCTGTTAAATTCTGTACTCAGACAGGACCCCCCCCTGCCTTCAGATAATTCACGGATTATGCAGGGACCAGGAAGGAAACGAAATGAGGGCAGAGAGGGGCAACAAAAAGTATGTGCTAGGTCCTCCCCAGTTGATTTAAGCAAGCTTCACATTTTGGGGGCAGGCAGGGGAAGAATTCAGGAAGGAGGGAAACAGGGCACTGTAGTGAGGCTGTTGAAAAGATTTAGGATTGAAATCTGCTCTTAGACTCTTGGACTCACATTCCAGCAGTCCTCTCTGGTGCTGTCACCAAGGGCAGAAGGACCCACAGCCTCAGCAGAGGCCAGAAGGCGGCTTCTCTTTTCGAAAAGCATGGCAAGTATTTGGAGCACAATGCAGAATCCCCTCTGCACAGGTGTCATGCTGATGAAGCCACCAACCACCTACTGCAAACAGTACCTAAAAGCTAAGTGGCATTTGCGTTCTTTGACTCACCTGCAGAGAGAGCTCAGAGACTGTAGAATGCGCACATTTTCTTTTTTGGCCTTCAGAGGCTGAACAGAGGAGATCCTCAAAAATGATTTCCTTTTAGGGAGAAATCCTCCAAGTCAGTGACATGGAAACACGTCTGCTCCAGTGCTGGTGTCATCCTACAAGAATCCAGCCTCTTGTGCCCAAGGTTTGGCATGTGTTTCCACTTAGAGAGGACCGTGAATTCCATCCCTGTTCTGGTGAACGGCCACTTCCTTGGGACTGATAGAAATCTCAATTTGTCAAACGCTGAGCATTTAACAAACAAAAGCCTAGACATTCCGTGAGAGAGGAAATGCCAGTTTTATAAGTCTCCCATCCTCAAGAAATAGTCCAAAACTTAGTCATTCCATAGACCAAAGAAAAGTTAACAGAATATTAACTTCCAAGCTCTCTGGGGCTCAGCTCAGGGTGATCGTATAATATCTAAGCTCAGTGACATAGGACCTCTGCAATAGATTTGAAGCCAGGAAGTTTGAGCAGTATTGCATTGTTGGCATTTGTTGCTGAGACAGATTGAGGTGACCTGGTTTGTTGCCCCATACTATCATGGAAGGAAAACTCTTGGGGTCAAAAGACAGGGGTCTTTGTCCCAGATCCACCCCTGAATTATCTAGTACAAGCCATTTAATTTCTCAGTCTTTGTTTTCCCATCTTTGCAATGGGATAAGAGCTATTTTATCTCCTTCACTGAGCCACCTTTCTTGATTGCTATGATAAACAAATAAGTATGAAAATTCCAAAAAAACAAAGGATTATATAAAGAAGGAATATTAAGAAGCTCTGACTCGAGGGAGGAGGGGTGGCAAGGGCAATATATATAACCTTAACAACATTTGTACTCCCATAATATGATGGAATAAAAAAATAAATAAAAACTTTAAAAAAAAAAATATTCTCCTCCGCAGGATACTAAATGTACTCAAAGCACCTCATGCAGGCATGATTTCAATGTGGCTTCACAAGCGTTTTCTCTGTTCCCTTGTTAACTTAGAAAAAAATGGCAGGATGAGAGAGAAAAACTCCCCCACTGAGTGGAATAGAAAAGTAGTGGATAAGATCTACATTAAACACACACACTCCATATATAACAGGGAGCCACAAACTGGGGGTATTTACAGTAAACAATCTATAAAGCACTTTTTCAAAGCAAAAAGAAGATGCTAGACGTACAAAAAGACAGAACAAAGAAAACCCACAACATAAAAAATATAATGAGGTACAATTTTTCCTATCTCAGGTTGTTAAAGAACCTTTTTTAAATAACCGAGTTGATGAGGGCACAAGGAGCAAGCATCACAAAGGTAGACGTATAGGGGTCAGCGTTTCCTGAGACTGGTTTGCCACTATGTAGCAAAAGCCTTTTAAAATGTTTATACTCATTGACCCCTCTATTACTAAGTATTTATCCTAATAAAATGATGAGAAATGGGTGCACAAAGTTTTATGTATAAGGACTGTTGCCATAGAATTTTGGTAATAGTGAAAATTTGTAAACAATTTAAAATAACCAACAAGAGTAGAGGGCTAAGTAAATCATTGTGTATCATCAATGGCCATTTTATGTAGCCATTTAAAAAACCGTGTAGCCATTTTAAAAATCATAAAAATATTTACAAAAGTGAGTTTTTAAATTATTGGTATATTAAGAGAAAAAAAGCAATCTAGATAGCATGATCCAAATTTTGTTAATATATAGATGCGCACACATACATAAACACAAATCACACATCAATATTTTAGGAATGCTCATCTCTGGGAAGGAGAGTTTATGGGATATTTTTATTTTCTTATATAACTTTAAAAATTTTTTTTCCAAGGTTTACCCAATGGTTAAGTATGACTTTTGCAGTTCACAGAAAGATCTGTGAGAGGGAACACTTTTCTAAGGAAAGGAACAAAGCCCTTAACCATGCCAGCCAAGGCCTTTTGCATTGATTGTGGTGGGGGGGGGGTGGTCACCGGAGTTCAAAGTCTGTCTGCAGGTTGATAAACTCAGTTGCCAATTTGTCTAGTTCCCCCCACCAGGACTCCCCAGCCCTGAGGACTGATTCCAACTAACCAAATGCACAGTAGATTGATTAGTAAACCAGAACTCTGTAGCAATTTGTAAGAGAGAATATTCTGGACTGGAGAACAAATTAGGGCCCTTTATTTACCGAGTATCTCTCATGCAGCAGACACTGTCTCTCTGAAGTGCAGAGCCCTTTTAGCAGCCAGAAAGAACAGAATCAGAATGAAGAGAATAAGAACAGACACGAGCACAGGCTTGGGATTTTTTTTTAAAAAAGAGCTCTCTCTCTACTCTAGCTAGCTGCGGCCGCTGGAGTGATCCTCCTCTGCTCACCAGCTGGCTCTGCCCGTTGGATCAAGATGAGTCACCATGAATCAGGGTTCCCTCTTCTTTGTGTTTAAAACACACACTGGCAAACTCTTCTTCTCCAATTCGTCTTTTTCCTAGACTTTTTTTGGCTTATTGTTGTCGTGACAACTTCATGCATGGCCCACATTTGTCACAGGCCCCCACATCGGTGTTTGCTGACTTAATTTCCCTCCATGATTCACAGTCGCCCTCGTCCCAGCTTTTGGGGGAAGTCGGGAAGGTGCCTCCCAGCCACCTGCGGAATGGGCTCTTCGGGAAGTCCTCTTAACTGGGTGTCCTGAGAATCCCTCAGAAGCCAGCCCCCTTCAGCTTTGTCCTCAGACTTGGAGACATTACTTTGACCTTAGATTTTAATATTTATCTTACTTTGCAGATGGCAGGATCTTTAGCCCTAGATGCTTTTATTCATAATTCATACATACAGTAATGTATTTTGACATCTAGTCAGCTGATTAATTAGATCTGCAGGAGCCAGATGAGAACCCAGTTTACCTAATTAATAGAGATCGTTTGCAACTGTCAAAAAAGGACTTCTAACTAGAGGAAACAATTGTGTTAGCTCAGTGGCAAATTTTGAAAGATTAGCATATGCTCATTGTAACACATTCAACTGTATTAGAAGTGTTTCAAGTGCAAAGTGAAAATCCCACTCATTTCTCCAAAGCCCATCTGTTCTCACAACTGATGTTAATCTTTCTAAAAGATTTCTACACACACACACACACACACCCCCCACATATACTTTTGTCTGTGGGATTGTGTGTTGTTTATGGTTTTTAATAAGATTGTAGTACATATCCTGTTCTTATTCACTTTGCAATTTAACCATAGAGCTAGACTAGGAACCAAATCCAAGTTTTACCACTCACTGGCTGGCTCTCTGAACCTCAGTATCTTCATCTGTAAAGTAGGGATAATAATGGTACCTACCTCATGGGGATGAATAGAGTTAATATCTATCAAGTGCTTAGCACAGGGCCTGGTTTATTATATTTACTGGTATGAACTAGTAGTAGTACTACTAGTAGTATCACTTCAGTCTTATCAATGGCAACCTGGCGGGGGTTTGTTTTGTTTTTATTTCAAAATATTAAGGGAGTCGAGTGTTTTTATTACATGGATACCTTGTATAATGCTTAAGTCAGGGCTCTTGGTGTGCCCATCCCCAGAATAGGTACATTTTTATCCCACACCCCTCAACTTCCCCTTTCTTGGTGTCTCATGTCCTTCGTATTAGCTCCCACTTGTTAGTGAGAACACGTGTTTGGTTTTTCATTTCTGAGATACTTCACTTAGGATAATAGTCTCCACTTCCATCCAAGTTACTGCAAATGATATTATTTTATTCTTTTATGGCTGAGTAGTATTCCATGGTGTATGTATGTATGTGTATATATATATACACACACACACACATATATACACACACACACACACACACCACGGTTCTTTATCCACTCATGAATTGAAGGGCACTTAGGTTGAGTCCACATCTTTGCAATTGTGAATTGTGCTGCAATAAACATTCGAGTGCAGGTGTCTTTTTAATAAACTGACTTCATTTCCTTTGGGTAGACAGCCAGTAGTGGGATTGCTGGATCCAATGGTAGGTCTACATTTCTTTCTTTGAGGAATCTCCATACTGTTTTCCATAGAGGTTGTATTAATTTGCAGTCCCAACAAGAGTGCATAAGCATTCCTTTCTCTCTGCATCCATGCCAGCATCTATTGTTTTTTGATTTTTTAATAATGGCCATTATTAAATAGGGATAAGGTGATATCTCATTGTAGCTTTAATTTGCATTTCCCTGATTAGTGATATTGAGCATTTTTTTTCATGTTTTTTGGCCATTTGTCTATCCTCTTTCAAAAAATTTCTGTTCATGTCTTTTACCCACTATTTGATGGAGTTGTTTCTTTCTTGCTGATTTGTTTGAGTCCTTTGTCACTTGTATAGTTTGTAAATATTTTCTTCCATTCTGTAGGTTGTCTGTTCACTCTGTTGATTATTTGCTTTGCAGAACGTTTTTAATTTAATTAGGTCCCATTTCTTTCTTTTTGTCATTGTATATTTGCTTTTGGGATCTTAGTCATAAATTCTTTCCCTATGCCAATGTCTAGATGAGTTTTTCCTACATTTTCTTCTAGAATTTTTATGGTTTCTTACCTTACATTTAAGTCTTTTATCCACCTTAATTTTTATATATGGCAAGAGATAGGGGTCTTGTTTCATTCTTTTACATGTGACTATTCAGTTTTCCCAGCACCATTTATTGAATAGGGCATCCTTTCCCCCGTGTATGTTGTTGTCTGCTTTGTTGAAGATTGATTGGTTGTAGGTAGATGGTTTTATTTCTGGGTTCTCTATTCTGTTCCATTGGTCTATGTCTACTTTTATACCAGTACCGTGCTGTTTTAGTTACTATAGCCTTGTAGTATAATTTGAAGCCAGATAATGTGATGCCTGTCAGTTTGTTCTTTTTGCTTAAGATTGCTTTGGCTATTTGGGCTCTTTTTTGGTTCCAAATGAAGCTTATGATTAATTTTTCTAGATCTGCAAAACATGACATTGGTATTTTGATGGGGATTGCGTTGAATCTATCATAATTTTTTTTAAAAAAAGCATTCCTCTGCTGATGGTTCCTGGATTTTACTTAACACAAATAAGACGTACCATCAGACTTCCCTGCTGTTACAGTCAGGTTTATAAAGTGAGTACCCTGCTCTGAGCAAGACATCAGTTCTGATGAATGAATTCCAGGTGTGGCCAGCTTCAGTGGTTGGGCCTCTCTGGTAGGAGGTGGCAGATGAGGTGTAAGATGTGCACAGAAGGTTCACATGCCCTTCCATTCCCAGCAAATCGCCATCGCTCGGGAGGGGGACCTGCTGACCAAGGAGCGGCTGTGCTGTGGCCTGTCCATGTTCGAGGTCATCCTGACCCGCATTCGGAGCTACCTGCAGGACCCCATCTGGCGGGGCCCGCCCCCCACCAACGGTGTCATGCACGTGGATGAGTGCGTGGAGTTCCACCGGCTGTGGAGCGCCATGCAGTTCGTCTACTGCATCCCCGTGGGAACCAACGAATTCACCGCTGAGTGAGTACCCCCAGGATGGCAGGGCCACCCCAACCTGCTTGTGCCCCTGTGTGTCACCAGGCTGCCAGAGCTCAGCCCAAGAGGTGGGCAGCCAACAACTATTAATTGAATTTGTTGGTCCCTATGCCGGGTGCTGGACATCCAATAGTGCTGAGCAAAAGTAGGCAGCCCCTGGCCTCACGGAGCTCACGTTGCCAAGGGGGAGACAAGAACCATAGATGTAAGGGACATCAAATGAGGTTGCCTGGCAGCAAGGGTAGGCAGGGTGGCAGATCCCAGAGGAGAGAGGTGAGGGGTTTATCAGGCTTCAATTCACAGACCAGAACTGAGCCTTGAGCAATGCCTGACATTCAAATCGACAGAAGGAAGAAAGGGACATTCCAGGAAAGGCAACAGATGGCAGAGGCTGAAATGGAATTTGTACACGAGGGTGCAGCATGGGGCTGTGAGAGCTCTCGGGGCCTTGTCTTTCCAAGTCTAGAAGCTGGACTGGCTGCAGGGGCGGGAGGGAGCCCAGGGAGGGACTGGCAGTAAGAACCTCACCTCCCACCAAACTCTACTCCTGGAAAATGAGGAGCCTCTAGGAGTCCCAGAGAAGACAGCAGGGGGAAGGCAGGCGAGACCTGCACTCCAGAAGCCAAGAATGCTGAGAAGAATGGGGCCCAGAGAAGCCTTTCCCAGGAAGGGGTGCCTGGACGGGAAGGCAAGCGTGCTGCGTGAGCTGTTTCAGGGCAGCTCTGGGCCCACATGCTTCTGGCACAGGCTAGAGCAGTGGGGACACCTGCCCAGTGCAGGCTGGGATACTGCTTGAGGACAAGAGAGACAGCCAAGGGCTGACCCCACTGCCGTCCAAATTGCCCACGTCTCAAGCTTGGGAGCTGCGGTCAGAGCTACGTCAGAGCCGGGAGCACTCGGCATCCACCCGCCATGCCCTGGGCCTTCCCTCTCAGCCTGCTCTGGCCAGTTGGTCCCCTTGTGTGAAGTGGCCCTTCACCCCACAGCTGTCCCTCTGGCTTCTCTACAGAACCAAGACAGCTTCTCCTTTGATCTGCCTGAAATATCAGCCACACAATCCTCAAGGGCCTGTTGGGGTCTTTCCTTGAAAATTTGTGTCTTCTTCAGAGCTCATTTTTCTCACATCAGTGATGCAAACAGGCCGACACCGCTTTGTGTTCGGAAGGGCTTAAAATATAATCACAGTCCCTGGAACTAATGAGTCTACCATCATAGCTTCCCTTGTACCCATTTTACAGATTAAGAGACTTGGCCCCAAGGCAGGCTGCTGGCTGGCTGTGCTTTTGGCCCAGGTGAGGCTCCTGCCCTCCCCCACTTCCCCTCTGCCCCTCACCCAGCTGCCTTTTCTCCCTGCTCCCAGGCAGTGTTTTGGTGACGGCTTGAACTGGGCTGGCTGCTCCATCATCGTCCTGCTGGGCCAGCAGCGTCGCTTCGACCTGTTCGACTTCTGTTACCACCTGCTGAAGGTGCAGAGGCAGGACGGGAAGGATGAGATCATAAAGAACGTGGTAAGCAGGCTGGTGGCTGGGCCTGGGCAGTGGGGCCGGGCCGACAGCCAGGCTTTCCCCAGAAAGGAAGGGAAGGGTGTGCTGCACCTGGAGGCCAACTCCCCACCCTGCAGGTTGGTGCAAAGACATTCAGAGGCCAGGGGCCTGCTTGGGGGAAGCCATGAGTCACTTGCCTGTAACCTACTGCCATGAATTAGGTCACCCCAGAGGGCAGGGCTGGGCTCCAGCCTTGACATGCAGCGTCCCTGGCCCAGCCAGACTCTGCCCGTGCTGGTCCTTCACCTGGGCAGACGTTCACTGAACGCTGACGCTGTGCCAGGCGCTGGGATGGGTTGGGTGCCAGTGTGCAATGGGCAGGGCTGCGGGGCAGGGAGTGGGTGGCAGAGAAGGCTTCCCATAGAGGATGGTGCTTGGGCTGAGTCCTGCATGGCCAGCAGCAAAGAGCCAGGTGGAACTGGAGTGTGGGGCTTTCGAGAATGTACCTTTGCTATGGCCGTTCCCTGGGTCTGGAACAGAGGCATGAAGGTGGATCAGAGAGTGAGAGGGTTTTTTAATGGTGATAAAATATACATAAAACTTTAAGCATACAGCTCAGTGGCATCCAGTCCACTCACATTGTTGTACAGCCATCACCACCATCCATCTCCACAACTTTTTCCTTTTCCCCAGCTGAAACTCTGTGCCCATTAAAAAATAACTCCACACTCTTATCTCCCCAAGCCCTTGGCAACACCATTCTACTTCCTGTCTCTATGAATTTGACTATTCTCGGTGCCTCATGTCAGTGGAATCATACGGTATTTGATTGTGACTGACTTATTTCACTTAGCATAATGTCCTCAAGGTTCAGCCACGTAGCCTGTGTCAGAATTTCCATCCCTTTTATTGCTGTATAATATTCCATCGTATGTATACCCCACGTTTGGTCTATCCATTCATCCATCCATGGATGCTTGCGTTGTTTCCACCTTCTTGATTTTGTGGAAAATGGTTAATTCTAACTATTGTGAAACACGGGTGTACAAATAACTCTTCGAATTCCTGCTTTCAAGTTTTTTGAGTAAATACCAGAAGTGAAATTGCTGGATCCTATGGCAAGTCTGTGTTTGAATTTTTGAGGAATTGCCATATTCTTTTCCACAGCAGCTGCACAATTGCTCATTCCCAGCAGCGGCGCGTTAGCGTTCCAAATTCACATCCTCATCAGCACTTGTTTTCTGTATTTTATAATAGCCATCCTGATGGGTGTGAAGTGTTATTGTGGTTTTGATTTCCATTTCCTTAATGATTGTTACCGTTGAGTATCATATCATGTGTTCTTGGCCATTTGTGTATCTTCTTTGCAGTAATGTCCTTTCAAGTCATTTGTTCATTTTTTAATTGAGTCATTTCTGTTTTTGACTTTTTAAAATATATTCTGGATATTAATCCCTTATCAGATGTGATTTGCGGTATTTTCTTCTGTTCCACGGGTTGCCTTTTCATTCTGTTGATAGTGTCCTTTGATGCCCAGGAGTTTTTGTTCTTGATGTAATCCAATTTTTTCTTTCTTACCTGTGCTTTTGGTGTCACATGCAGGGTATCATTGCTAAATGCAATGTTGTAAAGATTTGTCCCTGTTTTCTTGTAATAATTTTATAGTTTTAACTCTTACATTTAGGTCTTTGATCCATTCTGAGTTAATATTTTTGTATCTGGTATAAGGTAAGGTCCAGCTTTATGCACGTGGATACCCATTTTCCAAACACCATTTGTTGAGAAGACTATTCTTTTTACCCATTGAATAGTCTTGGCACCCTTAGCAAAAATCATTTGATGTACCTACAAGTCATGGTGTATTTCTGGGCTCTCTATTCTATACCATTGGTCTCTATGTCTGTCTTTGTACCAGTGCCACGCCGTTTTGATTACTGTAGCTCTGTAGTAAGTTTTCAAGCTTGCAGAGGGTTTTTTATGGTCCAGTTAACATTTGATTGAGAGAGTTCTGGAAACCCACAGAAGGCCTTTAAGCAAGAGAGTGACATGATCATCGAAGCTTCTGGGCCCTGTACCCCGACTTCACTGACTTCTTCTCTTGTCCTTCCTCTTTCCACCCCCTGCTTCCCTCTCCTGAACCTCCCTGTCCTTCTGCAGCCCCTGAAGAAGATGGCCGACCGGATCAGGAAGTACCAGATCTTGAACAATGAGGTTTTTGCCATCCTGAACAAGTACATGAAGTCCGTGGAGACAGACAGTTCCACCGTGGAGCATGTGCGCTGCTTCCAGCCGCCCATCCACCAGTCCTTGGCCACCACCTGCTAGGCAGAAGGTCCTGCAGACCCTTGACCAGCAGGAGGAAGAGGAGGAGCAGGGGAGAGAAAGCCACAGCCAGCCTACCACAGGTCCTGACCGGACAGCGTGTGGGATGGACCCAGAAACAAACAAGCACCTCCCCAAACACATCGGCAGCATTCCCAAGGGCGGGGCCTGTGCATGCTCTCCCGTGACATCTCCATGGTGGTTTGTCCATAGCATAAAAGAAAAAAACAAAAACAGGGCAGTGTGTGCTTTTTTTTTTTTCTTTTCTCCCCTTAGCTGTATTAAGAGCTCCTAGTTTCACCCTTTCTCCATCCCATAGTTCCACCTATCTGCGGTTGCTTCCCCAGAACTCCTCCCAAGATGGCGACCTCCTCCCCAGTGTCCACGTGTGACCCCAGGACTGAAGACTCAGAGACCGAGATGTCAGCCTGGCCCAGAGGGCATGCGACAGCCTACTGCTGCTTCCTCTCCCCGGGCTCCCCTCCAGGGCCCCAGGTGGCATCTCCTCCTGCAGTCAGTCAGTGCCAGGATTCCACACGTAGGCTCCCCAAAACCCCATCCTAACCACCCCCCCCCCAGGACAGTCTAAGAAAGAAGTCAGAAGAGCTTTCATAGCTATACCCCACTGACTGGAGACAGGGGTAGGAGCATGGTCAGGGGAGCAGGATGTATAGGTTTAGGCCATCGCAACAGCCTAACTATCTGGTCAGATAGTTCACTTATTCCTTAAGCAAGTGCTTAGCATGGGACACACACAAGAGGCAGCCTTGACCAAGTCACAGCCCTGCCCACAGCATTAGCCAGCCACCAAATTAGCGACCATTTATTGGCACAGAATTTCATCAAGGAAAACTCCCATGAGAAAGGGTTATTAAGGGGTTTATAAAACAGAGGCCAAAAACATCTTGGGGACAGGGAGGTAAGAAATAAAATAATACTTGTCAATGAGCTTTGAATACCAAGATAAACCCCACAGGGGAGGCCTGTTTTAGTGAATCAGAACTTTCGTTGTCCTAGATGCTCAAAGTATCTTGGAACGTTTCATCTTTTGCTTGCAACTTCCTGTTCTCAGTGTTCCCCAAGTTAGACTTTGGGGTGTGTCTTCTCTCACAGGGGTATATTTACTTCCATTTTCCCAACTGAACTAAAATGCCTCTGCAGAATCTTCCGCCAAGTGTGGGGAGACCACAGAGAAGGACAGAGGCCTTTGGGATATAAATGTCTTGTTACAGAGCACGTCGTCTTCAAAGGGAGGCTGCAGCACTGAGCTTTTAAGAACATACAAAGTGTGCTATTTGACAGTCTCCTCCAACCCAGGGAAGAAGAGAAAGGAGAAAATGGAAGGAACAATAATGAAATGGTTACCTTTAATCAGATGCCCCATTTTTCACCCCATGGGAAGAGCAAAGGAAGTGTCCATAGCAACAGGTTTGTGGAATACACTCGTCCTCCAGTGAGGAATTTGGGGGTGCCAAATGTGGTCCAATGGCCGCTTACATCGGACCCTGACAGCAGCACATTTGAATGCAGATTTCTGGGCCCCACCTCAAACCTAATTTGAATCTCTGGGAGTAGAACCAGGAAATCTGCATTTTTCCATAAGCTCTCTGAGTTACTCTGTTGGGCAGCAAAGTTTGTGAACCACTGCTATAAAGGAATCCTTCTATTTAACCTTTGGCTTTGAGCTGCCTCTAAGCCATGAAAGGAAATATGTGTAGGGAAGAAAGGTGATTCAGAGTGGAAGCTGGCAGACCCTCCTGTCTGGAGCTACCACGTCCTATTTCTGATTTCTTTTTTCCTCTTGGTGGCCACAGAAGTGTCCCAGAGGCAAAAGGGAGAGGTCACCCCACATGGCAGAACTACATGATAAAACATGCCTCCAAAACCCACATACTATAATCTCTAAGCTCCTGAGCCTTCCAGATCTTCCATGCTATCTAGGGACGGTAGCTAGCTCTGTCTGATGACCAGAGTTCATCCCCAATCCTTGACCATGCTTTGTGGAGATTTGGACCATCCATTTGGTAAGATGGCTATTGCAACCACCTGTCCCTCCCACCCTGCATTCATAACCCTGAACTTGACCCCCTGAGCAGAGTTACATTATCCTCAGGAGACTTGATCCCAGTAAATTGAGGTCTTCACTTGCAGGAGAGAGATTTCATTTCCCTGGCTAGCCAGCAGCACTTATTTATGAACACCAGACAAATTTAATATTCTTCCCTCCCTGGTATTACTGCCTCCACAGCCCCACCTTTTGATTTTTTTTTGTGCGTCTAAGAACCAGGAAAAAAATAAAGCTTAGGTTTTAAAAAGTTTTAAAATACCTGTTTCAGAAACCGTCAAATGTACCATATTTATATTAAGAGTTGTTGGGGATTTTTGTACAATGAATTTACATTTATTTATGGTGACTTATATTTACGCTTGTGATCAAAGAATGATGTTAAATTCTTAAATCCTATTTGCTATGCAGCTGAAGATGATATTTTGATTTGTATTTTGGGGGTACCTGTGTTGAATTGATAAACATTTCCATCTCCATTAAAACTGCTTCCAGACCAGTAAAACTACAACTTGGTCTTGATTCCTGATTATATTCCAATTCTCATTATCTATAGAAGGCCACCTTAGAACTAATGACTAAGGAAAGAACCTGAAAGAATGAAAATACAGCACGTCTGTACAACCTACACTAATGGCTTACCTTGCTTTCTCTCTGGGGGGGAATTACATCTTTGCAAATTATTTGCACTGAGCAAGTTGCAGAAGACAGTGCTTACAACAGTTGGGGATATCATAGTCTCACTGAGTGTAATTATGCATAGTACATCCCTAGTTCTAAGAGAAAGAATGGAAACGAATGTTTATTGAGACCTAATGTGTGTAGGCACCATGCTGAATCCTATCCATCCATTCCCTTTCATCAACCACAACCACTTTGTGTGGTATATTCTACATTCTACAAGGTGGCCATAGAGAGTTTATTGTCACAGTTACTAAGTGATAGAGCTGGGGTTTAAACCCACTTCCAAAGCCTTGGCTTTTGCTGACACACTACGATGAACTGATCAGCCAGGCCAAAACACAAAAACTAGACTTGAATATTTGGTCACTGGACTTCCAGGACTTTTTGAGTCAGTAAGATCGCACGGGCTCACTCCCGATACCAGATTTTGCTCAGAGTGCTGACTGAGGAGTTCCCAGGCTGAAGGGGAAGAGCTTGTGCCTGGCAACCTCTCATACTCATAAGAGAAATGTTCACTAGGATGCCTGGAGCCTCACACTTCACACAGCACCGGCTTTCCTAAAGGCCATCCACTAAGGTGAGTGCTTGGGCCATTTCCTTTTCTGTCAAGTTAGATAAGCTAATCCCTTCCAGCTCTGATGGTCTGATTCTAGGTAATTTCCCACTGGTGTCCTTTGAGGACTTTGAGGGGCCTACTTTCACACACTCAAATCCTTCTCAACCTTGTGTCGCCACCTCCTAAAATTGCCATCATTAGGAGGCATGTATTTAAGCTAGCATGGTTAGGGGAATGTCAGTCTTGAGAGATGCTCGGTGAAAAGAGGGCTCCATGAAAAATAAATTTGAGGAACGCTTCATGCCCTTTCCCCTCTGCAAGACCCATAATGCTCTGCGGAGTCCTGCAGAACCTAATGGGTCTGGATTAATATCACATCTCCTAGATGGCCATGACCTTGGGAACCCCTTTATCTGAAACACTAATCAATGTCTCTTGGCACACACTTTGAAAAACACTGGGCTAAGGGTATGGAAATCCATGGTAAGGTATTTTTAAAGCCCCACAGGAGGACCACTGACATGCAGGGAGCTATGACACTGGGGCACAAAATAAGGAAGTAGGGACCTGGCAAAGTATTGAAGGGTTTCAAATAGGAAGGGGAAGCATTTTGATGATGGGAGAGAATACAGTGGCTGGGCATATTGTTTTGCTGAGGCTGTCATAACAAATACCCAGACTGGGTGGCTTAACCAATGGAAATTCATTTTCTCACAGTTAAAGGAGCTAGAAGTCCAAGGTTAAGATGTCAGCAGAGTTGGTTTCCCCAAGGCCTCTTCTCTTGGTTTGCGGGTGACCACCTTCCCCCTGTGTTGTCCCATGGTCTGTGTGTATCTGTGTGCTGACCTTTTCAACTTCCAAGGGTTTTAAAAACCCAGTGTTCCTTTTCTTCCTTTCCCACCCCCACATCATTTTTCCCTTTTTCACTTTTCAGGAGCCAGACATTAAAGACAAAGACATTCAAAAGTAACCGTATAAAAGGAAGAAATTAGAAAGTTACCATGCATATACAGGGAAAGGCACAAGCTAAGAAAAGACCAGAGAAGACCTTAAGTTTACTCCACAGGCTGATGTTCAGCATAGAGACAGCCTACAACAACAATAACAACAACAAAAACCACACACATACACACAAACATCAAACCCTGGGGAAAAGAAAGAATCTGATTTTCAGAGCTACCACATTAGATTCAATTGCCCAGTTTAACAACAACAACAAAAATAAATCACAAGGCATACAAAGAAAAACGAAAGTATGGCTCATTTAAAGTAAGAAAAAAACAACAACAAAAAAGAAACTGTTCATGAGAAAGACCAGATGGCAGACCTACTAAATAGTTTAAAACACCTATCTTAGATGCTGAAAGACATGGAGAAAGATAAGAAATGAGGTAGGAATAAAATATAAACATCAATAAAGAGAAAGAAAACATAAAAAGAAAGCAAAAAGAAATTTTAGAGCTGAAAAGTATAATAAAAACTAAAAAATTCACTAGAAGAATTCAAAGGCTGATTTGAGCAGGCAGAAGAAAGAATCAGTAAACCTGAAGATGAGACAACTGAAATTATCAAGTTTGAGGAACAGAAAGAAGAAAAGATTGCAGAAAAGTTAACAGAGCCTAAGGGACCTATGGGACACCATGCAGTGAACCAACATACTCGTGGGAGTCCCACAAGAGAGAGACAAAAAGGCAGAGATTATTTGAAGAAGTAATGGCCAAAAAGTTTTCCAACTTTCATGAAAGACATGAATATGAATACCCAAAAAGCTCACTGCCAGTAGGATCAACTCTGAAGAGACTCACACAGAGACACGTTATAACCAAAACGTTAAAAGACAAAGAGAATCTTGAAAGCAGCAAGAGAAAAGTAGCTCATCACATACTAAGGATCCTCAATAAGATTATCAGCATATTTCTCATCAGAAACTTTGGAGGCCAGAAGGCAGTCAACTGATATATTCAAAGTACTAAAAATAAAAACAAACAAAAAAAACTCTGACAACAGAGGGGCTGACAAGTAGATAATCATGCTTCAAATAGATCACCTAAAAGAATGCTAGAATTCAACAGAGAAGTGATAGGAAACATCTAAGTCAAGGAAGTAGAAGGAAGCAGGGTAGTCTACTGGGCTGGGAATGGCTGAGAGCCTGGAAAGGCTCCCCACTGGGAGGAAAGGGCAAGTGAGTGTCCCCCAACAGTTCACATCCCCACCATGGACTCCTACAATCCTAGCCACAAGAGAGCACCTCAACCCACATGGGCCCTGAGAGTAACATACGGAACTGCCTGGAGACCACTCCGTGGCATTGCTCCAGAAAGGGAGCTCACACCAGATCTCACACACACCCTGAGACCTAAGCAGCTACAGCAAAGCATGATATTAAGAGCCCAGCCCCCAGAAGACTGGATCCTACCTTGGAGCCCCAAAGTCCCTGCATCTGCACATCCCTGCAGCCCTGTGGACATCTCCCACATGTAGCAAGGCAGTGCTGCGGGCTGTTGCTGGCTGCTGCTACCAGGGCTGAAAATGGAGCCATTGGCAGCAACCCTATTGCCCCTAGTAACAGGGCCATTAGCTATTTAAAGTGCCCTAAGGAAAGGCTACCTCACTTATTGCTGCCACCTGAAGCCAAAAGTGTGCCCTCCCCAGCAGCCTGTTTTTAGCTACTGCCACTGAAAGCAACCCCACCCTCCCCAGGAGTATGGTCACAGTGGAGCCACTGCTGCCCCTACCCAAGCATTCCACTGGGGCCCTGGGGAAAATTCTGCCCCTGCCTATCACAGCCAGTGCCCACATGCCATATTGAAGGGCCTGACAACAGGACTGGGTGGCCTGGTGCCACCCTCACCAGTGTCTGAGCATGCCACCTGGGGGACCTGAGGATCACCCTTCCCCATCCACCACTGTTGGCACCAGAGCACTCCTCCCAGGGGCTTAAGGATGGGCCCACCCAACCTGCTGCTACTACCACAGCTAGCAACCATCTGCATGTGCCACCTGCAGGTCTGAAGACCAGCCTGCCCAGCCTATTACAGCCATCAACAACACCAACATGGACTGCTTGGGAGTAAGAGAGTTGTCCTACCACTGCTATTACCATCACCCATGTGATACCCGCTTCCCAGGGGCCCAAGGATTCCCCACACACACCCAACCCACCACTGCCACTGCTGGCACACAAGCAAGCTTTCTAGAGGCGCAAGACACAGCCCACTGGGACCTACTAACACTTATGCCAGCATATGCTGCCCTGAGTCCAAGGACAGGCATGTTCAGCCTGCCAATTGCCACCACTGGGGCCAAAGGACTGGCCGACCTGATGTCCCATCTCCAGCAAAATGTAACCACAGCCTCCACTAACCACCACACCCTAAGCCACTGAGGAAATTACAGACACTACTGACACTGTTTACAGCCAAAGAAATCATACACAGACTACACTACTGCATATACCCCAAATCTAAGCCAAAGTGCCCTACCAAGCAACACCATAGATACATCTTTAAGAGAAAGTCCTGACAAAAGAAAATTCAGAAAATTAGAGAGGCAAATGTTATATCAGATGTACAAATATCAGCATAAAGACACAAGAAACATGAAAAAGCAAGAAAATAAGACACCTCCAAAGGAACACAATAATTCTCCAGCAACAGATTCCAATGAAAAAGAAACTTATGAAATCCTGAACAAAGAACTCAAAATAATGATAGTAAAGAAGTACAGTGAGGTACAAGAGAACTCAGAAAAACAGTATAAAGAAATCAGAAAAATAATTCAAGGTATGAATGAGAAATTTAACAAAGAGTTAGGTATCATAAAAAAGAATCAAACAGAAATTCTGGAACTGAAGAATTCATTGAATGAAACACAAAATACAATTGAAAGCTTCAATAATAGACTAGATCAAGCAGAAGAAAGAATTTCAGAACTTGAAGATAGGTCTTTTGAAATAACACAGTCAGACAAAAATAGAGAATAAAAAATAAATAAAGCCTATGGGACATATGTGACACCATAAAGTGACTAAATGTTTGAATTTTCAGTGATCCAGAAGGCAAAGAGAAAACAAAAGAGATAGAAAACTTATTTAACAAAATAATACCTGAAAACTTCCCAAGTCTAACAAGAAATTTAAACATCCAGATACAGGAAGTTCAGTGATCTCCAATTCAAAAAAGTTTTCTCCACAGCACATTACACTCAAACTGTCAAAAGACTAAGAGGGAACTCTAAAAAAAGCAAAAGTGTCTAGTCAGTTATAAGGGAACCCCCATCAGATTAACAGCAGATTTTTTATTAGAAACCTTACAAACCAGGAGAGAATGGGATGATATATTCAAAGTGCTGAAAGAAAAAAACTGTTAGTCAAGAATACTATACTTGAAAAATCATTCTTCATAAATGAAGGAGAAGTAAAGTTTTTCCCACACAAGCAAAAAAGCTGAGCAAAATTCACCACCACTAGATCAGCCCTTATAAGAAATGCTTAAGGGAGTCCTACATGTGGAAGAAAAAGGACATTATCATTGTGAAAACACACAAAAGTATAAAACCCACAGGTAAATACACAAATGAGAAAGAGAAAGGACTCAAATGTTAGCACTACAGAAAACCATGAAACCACAATGGATAAAGTAAACAGAGAAAGAAAAGAACAAAGGATATACAAATCAACCAGAAATCAATAAACAAAATGATGGCATAAGCCCTCACATATCAATAATAAGCTTCAATGTAAATGGATTAAACTTTCGATTTAAAAGATATAGACTGGCTGAATGAATGAAAACAGAAACATGACCCAACTATATGCTCTCTATAAGAAACTTATCTCAACCTTAAAAGACACATATAGATTGAAAGAAAAGGAATGGAAAAAAGATATTCCATGTAAACAGAAACCAAAATAAGAGGGAGTAGCTATACTTAGATAAAACAAACTTTAAGTACAAAAACATTAAAAAGAGATAAAGAAGGTCATTATAAAATGATAAAGGGATGAATTTAGCAGGATATAATAATTCAAAACATATATGTACCCAACACTGGAGCAGTGAGATATATAAAGCAAAATTAGATCTAAAGAGAGACTCCAACACAATAATAGTTGAGGACTTTAACACCCCATTTTCAGCATTAGACAGATTATCTAGACAGAAAATTAACAAAGAAACATTGGACCTAAAAGATATTTACAGAACATTTCATCCAACAGCTACAGAATACATATTCTTCTCATTAGCATATGGAACATTCTCCAGAATAGACCGTATGTTAGGACACAAGTCTTGTTTTTTTAGAAAATCTAAATCATATCAAGTATCTTCTTATTCCACAATGAAATAAAACTAGAAATCAATAACAGGAACTTTGGAAACTGTACAAATACATGGAAATTAAACATCATGCTCCAGAATGATAATTGGTTCAAGGAAGAAATTAAGGAGGAAATTTTAAAAATGTCTTGAAACAAATGAAAATTGAAATACAACATACCCAAACCTATGGCATATAGTCAAAGCATTACTAAAAGGGAAGTTTATAGCAATAAATTCCTACATCAAAAAATAGAAAGAGGCCGGGCGCGGTGGCTCAAGCCTGTAATCCGTCCAAGGTGGGCGGATCGTTTGAGCTCAGGAGTTCGAGACCAGCCTGAGCAAGAGCGAGACCCCATCTCTACTATAAATAGAAAGAAATTAATTGGCCAACTAATATATATAGAAAAAATTAGCCGGGCATGGTGGCGCATGCCCATAGTCCCAGCTACTCGGGAGGCTGAGGCAGCAGGATTGCTTGAGCCCAGGAGTTTGAGATTGCTGTGAGCTAGGCTGACGCCACAGCACTCACTGTAGCCTGGGCAATAAAGTGAGACTCTGTCCAAAAAAAAAAAAAAAATAGAAAGATTTCAAATAAACAATCTAATGATACACCTCAAGGAATTAGAAAGCAAGAACAAATCAAACCCAAAATTAGTAGAAGGAAAGAAATAAAGACCAGAGCATAAACAAACAAAATAGAGACTAAAAATAATACAAAGATCAATAAAACCAAGAGTTGGTTTTGTAGATAAACAAAAATTGATAAACCACTAGCTAGACTAACCAAGGAAAAAAGAGAGAAGACCCAAACAAATAAAGTCAAACAAAAAAGACATTACAAATGATATCACAAAAATACAAAAGATCATCTGCAGCCAATTGAGTTGGCCATGCTCCTTTCCCTCATGGGTGCCCAGTGTGCAGTTGCTACAAACAGCAGTCTCCTTGGTAGTGTATGTAGCTGTTGCTTGCTCTAAGGGACCCTGGAGACAGTCCTTTCCAATGTACATTCTTGTGTCAGACCTTGTGTTATCCCCAATCTAGGCTCCAGACAAGAATGCAAGGTGCCTTTGGAAAGCTCCAGTGCACCATGGCCAGGATTCTTATTTTCATCATATCCATCCACATCAAGTTGCAGAACAAGGAGCATGTGATTGAGGTCCTATACAGGACCAAGTTCAAGTTCCCTGGCCACCAGAAGATCCACATCTCAAAGAAGTGGGCTTTACCAAGTTTAATGTGAATTAATTTGAAGACATGGTAGCTGAGAAGCAACTCATCCCAGATGGCTGTGGCTTCAAATATGAGGACTGTCAGGAACGTATCCAGCCATATAATATGAAAAATTATATTAACATTGGCTACTTTCTGGACAGTTCTTGTACATTCTCAATAATGGCCCCCTGGACAAGTGATGGAGCCTGCACTTATGAGGTCTTCCACTGTGCTGCCCCCTCTTTACTCATGCCCACCAATAAATCCTACTTCCTGTTAAAAAAAATATAAAAACATACTAAAAATCAGAGATAATTATGAACAACTATACACTAACAAACTGGAAAACCTAGAGGGAATGAATACATTCATGATTCATGGACACATACAATCTACAAAGATTGAATCATGAAAAAAAAAAAAAATAGAAAACCTGAACAAATCAATAATGAGTGATGAGAGTGAATTAGTAATAAAAAGTATGCCAAAAAAGAAAAGTCTAGAACCAGATGATTTCACTGCCAAATCTACCAAACTTACAAAGAAGAGCTGACAATTCCCTCCAAACTATTTCAAAATATTGAAGAGCAGGAAATTCTTCCTAACTCATTCTATGAGGCCAGCATTACCCTAATACCTATACCAGACAAGGATGCAACAACAACAAAAAACCTATAGGCTAATACCCCTGATTAACATAGATGCAAAAATCCTCAACAAAATATAGCAAACTAAATCCAACAGTACATCAAAAAGATAATACATCATGATCAAATGGGATTTATTCCAGGGATGCAATAATGGTTCAACATATGCCAGTCCATAAACATGATACATCACATCAACAGAATGAAAGACAAAAACCACACGATCATCAAAATAAAATAGACACAGAAAATAGGCTTGCAGCATTTGATGAAATTCAATATCCTTTCATGATAAAAGCAACCAACAAACTAGGCATAGAAGGAATACCTCAACATAATAAAAGCCATATATGATAAACCCACAGCTAACATCATATTGAATGGGGAAAAGCTAAAAGCCTTTCCTCTAAGAACTAGAACAAGACAAGGATGCTCTCTTTTACCATTCATATTCAACATAGTACTACAAGAGCAATCAGGCAGATTGCTTTCTTTCTTCAGAAAGAAAGAAAAGGCACCCACGTTTGAAAAGAGGAAGTTAACCTTTTGCATGATAAGACCTCTTTGCATGATAAGATCTTATACCTAGAAAAACATAAACTCCACCATAACTCTTAGATCTGATAAATGATTTGAGTAAAGTTGCAGGATAGAAAAATCAATGTATAAAAATCAGCAGCATTTCTATATAACAATAATGAACTGAGAAAGAAATCAAGAAGACAATCCCATTTACAATAACACCAACAATACCTAGGAATAAATTTCCCCAAGAAAGTGAAAGACCTCTACAAGGAAAACTACAAAATTCTTATGAAAGAAATTGAAGAGGACACAAACAAATGGAAAGATAGCCCATGCTCTTCTTGAATCACAATTGTTATCATTAAAATTACCATACTACCCAAAGCAATTCCTGTCAAAATACCAATGTCATTTTTCACAGAAATAGGAAAAAAATTCTAAAATTTGTATGTAACCAAGAAAAGTCAAAATAGCCAAAGCAATCCTAAGGAAAAAGAACAAAGCTGGAAGCATCACACTACTTAACTTCAAAATATATAATAAGGTTATAGTGATGAAAACAGCATGGTATTAGTATAAAAACAAATACATAGACCAATGGAACGAAATAAAGAACCTGGCAATAAATCCACATATTTACACCCAAATGATTTTCAACAAAGGTAACCAAGAACATACATTGGGGAAAAGACATCCCCTTAAATACATGGTGCTTGGAAAATTTGATATCTATGTGCATAAAAATGAAACAGAACCCCTATCTTTCACCATACACAAAAATCAACTCAAAGTGGAATAAAGACTTAAATGTAAGGCCTGAAACTATAAAACTACTAGAAGAAAACTCAGGAGAAACACTTTAGGACATGGGTCTAGGCAAATATTTTACAGCTATGACTTCAAAAAAGCACAGGCAACAAAAACAAATATGGACTATATTAAACTAAAATGCTTCTGTACAGCAAAGGAAATAATCAGTGTGAAGAGACAACCTCTTGAATGGAAGAAAATATTTGCAAACCATTCACTCGACAAGGGACTAATATCCAGAACCTACAACAAACTCAACAGTAAAATAACTAACAATTCCATTAAAAAGTGGGCAAACAACATAATAGACATTTCTCAAAAGGAGACATGAAAATGGCCAATAGATATATTTAAAAAATGCTCAACATCGCTAATCATTCAGGGAAATGAATATAAAAACCATAATGAGATATCATCTTACCCCAATTAGAGTGGCTATTAATAAAAAGACAAAAAATAATAAATTCTGGTGAGGATACAAAGAAAAAGGAACTCTTATACATTATTGGTGGGGAAGTACATTAGTCTAGCCACTATGGAAAACAGTATAGAGATTTCTCAAAAAACTAAAAATAGAACTACCATGTAATCCAGCAATCCTACTACTGGTTATTTATTCAAAGTAAAAGACATCAGCATACCAAAAAGATACCTGCAGTCCCATGTTTATTTCAGCACTCTTCACAATAGCAAAGATATGGAACCAACCTAAGTGTCTATCAACAGATGAATGGATAAAGAAAATGTGGTACTTATACATAATGAAATATTATTTGGCCATAAAAAGAAAGATATCCTGTCATCTGCAGCAACACAGATGGAACTAGAGGTCACTATGTTAAGTGAAATAAGCTAAGCCAGGCACAAAAAGACAATATTGCATTTTTCACATGTTTTTATTCATATATGGGGGTAAAAAGTTGATCCCATGGAGGTAGAGTGTAGAATGATGAACACCAGAGGCTGGGAATAGTGTGTGCCAGGGCAAAAGGAATGAAGAGAGGTTGGTTAATGGGTATAAACACACAATTGGATAAAAGGAATAAGTCTTAATGTTCAATAGTAGAGTAGGGTGACTGTAGTTAACAACTATGTACTGAATATTTTAAAATAACTAGAACAGAGAACTTGAAATATTCCCCAAACATAGAAATGATAAATACTAGAGGGGATGAATACCCTAAATCCCCCGACTTGGTCATTACACATTCTGTGCATGTAACAAAATATTACATGTACCCCATAATATGTACAATGATCACACAATGATTGATACAATTATGAATCAATAAAAATATTTTATATGAAGAATTTTATATAGAGCAAAACTGTCCTTCAAAATTGAGGGAGAAATTAAGACATTCTCAGATAAACAGAAAGCTGAGAGAGTTTGTGATAACTAGACCTGCTCTGAAAGAAATACTAAAGGGAGTCCTGCAGATTGAAATGAAAGGACACTAGACAATAACATGAAGCCATAGAAAGAAATAAAGATCTCAGTAAAGATAAAGACAGGGGCAATTTTAAAACTAATATTATTATAACAATGATCTATAACACTTATGTGTGTATTCTTTTTAATAGATATATTGGAAATTATTTTGGAGGTTTTCAACTATTTGAAAAAACTCACAACCAAACCTCATAGCCTAGAAATATCAAAATATTTTAAGAAAAGTTAGCTATGTTATGAATACATAAAATACGTGGTTGCCAGTCTATTTTACCATTTACTACCATAAAATATACAAAGATCTATTACAAAAAGTTAAAATTTATCAAAACTTATGCAAACACAGACTGTACATGTCACCATTCATAGTCAAGACAAATGTAAAACTTAAAAATGCAGTATTAAATCATGACTGCATAAAATTAACTAGAATATATACTGTACTACTGTAATGATTTCATAGACACTTCCTGCTTCTACATGGGGAGCTCAAGTATTCCAAGTATTTGCTTAAAATGCCATGTGATGCTAATCATCTCTGTATGGACAGTTTGTCTCTCTCCAGTAAATTATATATAGCAGTAAAAAGTGATCTCTCACCTCTTTCATGTATTTTTCGTGTTTAGTGAAATACCATAAACCTTGAACACCACCATGGGACCCATATCAAGTGCCACTAGTGATGCTGAAAGTGCTCTCAAGAGGCAGAGAAGAGTTATGACATTACAAGAAAAAGTTGAAATACTTAATATGTATCACAGATTGAGGTCTGAAGCTGCCCACCATTTTAAGGTACATAAATCTACCATAAGAACCATCATAAAAAAAAAAAAAGGAAAGGAAATTCATGAAGCTATAGCTGTGGCTATGCCACTACACACAAAACCCTTGTGCATTTTGTGAAATACTTTTTTATCTCATTGAAAGGCAGCTTTACTATGGGTGCAGGATTGCTATAAGAAAGGCATATCTACAGAAACTAGTATGATTTGGGAAAAAGTCATATGATGACTTAATGCAAAAGGAAGGTGAAGGATCTAAAGCAGAAGAATTTAATGTCAGCAAAGGATGGTTTGATAATTTTAGAAAGAGGTTTGGCTTAAAAAACATTAAGAAAACACAGAAGCAGCAGACGAGTTCTCAGACACAATAAAATCATTGAGGAGAAAGAATATCTTCCTGAACAGGTTTTTAATGCAAACAAAAGTGCCCTATTCTAGGAAAAAAATGTTAAAGGACATTTATTAGTAAGGAAGGAAGTGGGCACTAGAATTTAAGACAGGAAGGGATAGACTAACTCTACTGTTTTGTACAAATGCGGTTGGGTTTATGATCAGGACTTCCCTTACCTATAAAGCTGCTACTCCCCAAGTCTTGAAGGGAAAAGATCAACAGCAGCTGCCAGTCTTTGGGTTGTTAAACATGAAGGCCTGGAGAGAGAGAGAGAGAGAGAGAGAGAGATAGAGAGAGAGAGAGAGAGAGAGAGAGAGAGAGAGAGAGAGAGAGAGAGAGAGAGAGAGAGAGAGAGAGAGAGGTGTGTGTGTGTGTGTGTGTGTGTGTGTGTGTGTGTAATAAATACATACATACATACATACAAAAACACGAAGGCCTGGACAATGACAACCCTATTTCTGGATGGGTTCCATCGATGCTTTATCCCTGAAGTCAGAAAGTTCCTTGCCAGTTAGGGACTGGCTCTTAAAGTTGTTTTAATGTTGGATGATGCCTCTGGCCATCCAGAACCCCAAGAGTTCAACACCAAAGGCATCTAAGTAGTCTACTTGCCCCCAAACACAACATCTCTAATTCAGCTTCTAGATCAGGGATCATAAGGACCATGAAGACTCATTATACACAGTACTCTATGGAAAGGATTGTCAATGCTATGGAACAGAATCCTGATAGAACATCAAGAAAGTCTGGAAGGATTATACCATTGAAGATGCCATCATTGTTAGAGAAAAAAAAAAAAGCTATGAAAGCCATCAAGCTCCGAACAAATTCCTGCTAGAGAAAACTCTGCCCAGATGTTCTGCATGACTTCACAAGATTTATGACAAAACCAATCACAGAAATCATGAAAGAGATTGTGGATATGGTAAACAAACAAACAAACAAAAAAGGGTGGTGGGGTGACAGGTGTCAAGATATGGATCTTGGAGGAATTCAAGAGCTATTAGACACCACACCAGAGGAATTAACAGAAGATGACTTGAGATAAATGCTTCCAAACCAGTGCCAGATTATTAAAATGACACAGAAGCAGTACTAGAAAAAAAATTGACATTAGACAATCTGGCAGAAGGGTTTTGATTATTTAAGGCTGCTTTTGACTTCTATATGACATAGGCCCTTTCGTAATATGAGCACTGAAACTTAAATGTTGGAAGACAGATTGGTATTATATGGGAACATATTTAGAGAAATGAAAAAGCGAAAAGTCATACAGAAATTACAGCGTATTTCTGTAAAGTTATACTGAGTATGCCTGCCTCCCTTCCACCTCCTCCCTCCTCTTCACCCCTGAGACGGCAAGACCAACTCCTCCTCTTCCTCAGCCTATTCAGCATAAAGATGACAAGGATGAAGACCTGATCCATTTCCACTTAATGAGTAGAAAATACCTTTTCTCTTCAGTATGATTTTCTTAATAACATTTTCTTTTCTCTAGATTACTTTATTGGAAGACTATAGAATACAATACATATAACATACAAAATATATGTAATCAACTATTATCTGTAAGGCTTCTGGTCAACAGTAGTCTATTAGTAGTTAAGTTTTTGGAGAGTCAAAAGGTACACATGGATTTTTGACTGTTCAGGGAGGTGGCACCCCTAACCTAACATTGTTCAAGGATCAACTGTGTTATTGTAGTGTAGTTTATAATACTACGTCTTTGTTTTCTACCTAAATTAACTTTGTAATTCTACATCTTGTTTTCTATATAATTTAAGTTTGTAATTTTAAATCTTGTTTTCTATATAAGAGATCAATGCATTTAAGAAATTTATTAGTTTGTGTTTGTACACATGATGTACAAAGATATAATTATGTGACAGAAACTTTTCTAAAGACAGAAGAATGGCCAACAAACATATGAAAAAATGCTCAACATCTCTAATCATCAGGGAAATGCAAATCAAAACCACAATGAGATATCACTCAACTCCAGTGAGAATGGCCTTTATCAAAAAGTCTCCAAATAACAAATGCTGGCGTGGATGCGGAGAGAGAGGAACACTCCTACACTGCTGGTGGGACTGCAAACTAGTTCAACCTCTGTGGAAAGCAATATGGAGATACTTTAAAGTGATACAAATGAATCTACCATTTGATCCAGCAATCCTATTGCTGGGCATCTACCCAAAAGATCCAATGACACTCTACAAAAAAGACACCTGCACTCGAATGTTTATAGCAGCACAATTCATAATTGCAAGGCAGTGGAAACAGCCCAAGTGCCCATCAATCCAAGAATGGATTAATAAAATGTGGTATATGTATACCATGGAGTACTATTCAGCTCTAAGAAACAACGGTGATATAGCACATCTTATATTTTCCTGGTTAGAGCTGGAACCCATACTACTAAGTGAAGTATCCCAAGAATGGAAAAACAAGCACCACATATACTCACCAGCAAACTGGTATTAAATGAGCAGCACCTAAGTGGACACATAGGTACTACAGTAATAGGGTATTGGGCAGGGGGCAGGGGGGAGGGTATATACATACATAACGAGTGAGAAGTTCACCATCTGGGGGATGGTCATGCTGGAAACTCAGACTTGTGGGGGGAGGGGGGAAAGGGCATTTATTGAAACCTTAAAATCTGTACCCCCATAATATGCCAAAATAAAAAAAAATAACTGATAGAGGTGGGGACAGAACTGTGAATGAGCAGGGCTTTTGTATGTTATTAAAGCTAGTAAGGCTAGCATAAGTTCAAATTATAGTATTGTAACTTTAGGATGTTAAACGTAATACCTATGGTAACCACAAAGAAAAGAGTCATAGAATTTACACAAAAAATAAAGGAATTGAAATATTTCACTATACAAAGTCAACTAAATACAAAAGATACAATTAAGCAGAAAATGACAAAAATGATAAGGCTATAGAAAATAAACAGCAAAATGACAGAAGTCCCTCTTTATTAGTAATTACTTTAAATGTAGATGATTAAATGCTTCAATCAAAAGACAGGTTGGCAGAAGAAATTTTTAAAAAGTGATCCAACTACATGCCGTCCACAAAAAAAATGGGACACATTTTAGATCCAAAGACATAAATAGGTTGAAAGTGAAAACATATTTCATACACATAGTAACCAAAAAGAAATAGATGGTAATACTAATATAGTTTACATAAAAAGGTAGACTTTAAATAAAAAGGTTACAAGAAACGAAGAAGGGTATTATATATTAATAAAAGATTCAACACAGCAAGAAGATATAACCATATCCAATAACAGATAATAAGGTATAAGATAGCAGATAAATAGATATAAAAGATTATGAACAATTGTGTACCAACAAATTAGATACCCTAGATGAAATGGACAAATTCCTAGAAACACAAACCTTACCAGGACTGAATCACAAAGAAACAGAAAATATGAATAGATCTATAACTAGTAAGGCAAATGAATCAATAATTGAGAGTCTCCCAATAAAGAAAAGCCCTGGACCTGATGGCTTCACAGATAAATTCTATCAGACATTTAAAGAAGAATTAACACCGGTTCTTCTCAAACTTTACCAAAAACCTGAAGAGGAGAGAACAGTCATTCTATCAAGCCAATATTAACCCTGACACCTGCAAGACAATTTTCTGGGTGGCCTTGGACTGACCAAGTCCTCCCTCATTTCTTACTTCTAGTTCTAAAGCATAACTGTAGCATGTGCTGGGAATATAATATCCTGAGATAGAGAGGGACAGGCCAGAACAGCACAGGCCCTGTTCCAGCCCAAATCCTCCCCAAAGACAAGATGTTCTTCAACATTTTAGCCCAGCATGTCATGTTATTCCAGTGTATCAAATCAGGGTCCCTCAGCTGCAGTGAAAGTGGAGCACAAGATGAGACTCCAGCAACCCTAAAAAGTTTTGCTGAGGTTTGAGGGACTAGTTCATAATGAATTTCTGTTGTTCCTTGCTGCCTATCTGTAAGTAATAAACCCACTTTGTGTAACCTGTTGTGTGTGTGTGTGTTCTGTCTCACCAAACTCAAACAAGTTGGTAGCCAATGCACAGTGAAGCTGCTTCACAATATCAAAGCCAAAGATATCACAAGAAAAGAAAACTGCAGACCAATATTTCTTATAAACCTTGATGCAAAAATTCAACAAAACACTAGCAGACCAAATTCAGAAGCATATGCATGGTAAAGGATTATATACCATGACCATGTGAGATTTCTGCCTGTAATGCAAAAATAGTTCAACATACAAAGAAAAACAATGAGATGTATCACATTAACAGAATGAAGGGGAAAAAAACCCCACAAGGTCACATCAACTGCTGAAGAAAAAGCATTTTACAAAATTTTGCAAAAACACCCTTTTGTTATTAAAAAAAAAACCAAAACCAAAACACCCAATAAACTGAGAACAGAAGGAAACTACCTCTATATAATAAAAACCAGGCCAGGCGCGGTGGCTCAAGCCTGTAATCCTAGCTCTTTGGGAGGCCGAGGTGGGCGGATCGTTTGAGCTCAGGAGTTCGAGACCAGCCTGAGCAAGAGCGAGACCCCATCTCTACTATAAACAGAAAGAAATTAATTGGCCAACTAAAATATATATAGAAAAAATTAGCCGGGCATGGTGGCACATGCCTGTAGTCCCAGCTACTTGGGAGGCTGAGGCAGCAGGATTGCTTGAGCCCAGGAGTTTGAGGTTGCTGTGAGCTAGGCTGACGCCACGGCACTCACTCTAGCCTGGGCAATAAAGTGAAACTGTGTCTCAAAAAAAAAAAACAAAAAACCATATATGAAAAACCCACAGCAAACATAATACTTAATGGTAAAAGACTAAAAGCTTTTTGTCTAGGAACAGAAAAAAATGCAAGGATGCTTGCTTTCACCACTTTTATCCAACATAGTACTGGAAGTGCTAGCCAGAGCAATTAGCAATAAAAAGAAATTAAAAGTATCCAAATTGGAAAGGAAGACAAAAATGATCTCTGTTGACAGATTATATAATATGTAGAAAACCCTAAAGATTTCACAAAATTTAGAATAATCCAATTCAAAGTAGGATACAAAGACAACACATAAAAAGAGTTGCATTTCTACATACTAACAAAAAAAACATTTGAAAAGGAAATTAAGAAAATAACTTTTCTAATAGCACCAAAAAGAATAAAACACTGAGGAATTAAACAAGGAGGTAAAAGACATGTACAATGAAAACTGTAAAACATTGCTGAAATAAATTAAATAACACCCAAATAAATGGAAAGACGGCCCATGTTAATGAATTAGAAGACTTAACATTATTCAGATGAGGATGAGGAAAGGACAGTCTTTTCAACAAATGGTGCTGGGAAAGTGGATATCCACATGCAAAAGGATGAAGCTGGACGCTTATCTAACACCATATACTAAAAATTAACTCAAAATTGATTGAAGACCTAAATATAATAGCTAAAACTACAAAACTCTTAGGGGAAAAAAAACAGGGAAAGGTTTCATGACATTGGATTTGGCAACAATTTCTTGGATATGAGACCAAAGGCACAAGCAACAAAAGAAAAAGATAGACAAATTTGATTTCATGAAAAGTAAAAGTTCCTGTGCATCAAAGACACTGTTAACAGGGTGAAAAGGCCACCTATGGAAAGACAATATTTACAAATCACATATCTGATAAGAGATTAATATCCAGAATACATAGAAAGCTCATAAAATTGAATAACAATCCAATTCAAAAAATGTGCAAAGGTTTTGAACGGATACTTCTCAAAAGAAAGTATACAAATGACCAATAAGCACATGAAAACACACCCTACACCACTAATCATGAGGGAAATGAAAATCACAACCACAACGAGATATCACCTCACACCCATTAGAGTGGCTATTATCAAAAAATCAGAAAATAAATCTTGGTGAAGACGAGGAGAAATCATAACCCTTGTGCACTGTTGGTGGGGATGTAAAATGGTGCAACTGCTATGAAAAATAGTATGGCAGTTCCTCAAGAAATCAAACATAGGATTATCATATGATCCAGCAATTCCAGTCTTGGTATATACCCAAAAAGATTGACAGCAGGGACTCAAATGGATATTTGTATACCCACATTCACAACAGCGTTATTTGCAATAGCCAAAAGGTGTAAGCAACCCAAGCATCCATTGATGGGTGAATGGATAAAGAAAATATGTTTATCCATTATACATGCAATTGTTTACACATGCAATGGAATTTAGCCACAAAAGGGAAGCAAATTCTGACATATGCTACAACATGGATGAAACTTGAGGAAGTTATGCTAAGTGAAATAAGCCAGTCACAAAAGGACAAATAGCACATGATTCCACTCATATAAGGTACCTAAAAAAGTCAAATTCAGAGAGAAAGAAAGTAGAATGGTGGTAACCAGGGGCTGGGGGAAGGGAGAGTAGGTAATTAATGGGTACAGAGTTGGCAGTTTTGCATGATAAAAGAGTTCTGGACATGGACAAGGCTGATATTTTCACAATAGCATCAATGTGCTTAATATCACTAAACTGTATAGTTGGAAGTGGTTACGGTGGTAAATTTTATATGTATTTTACCACAATTTTAAAAACTGAAAAATACATCTATCCTGGCCACAGACCTATGGGAATTCATGGAGTTACTGGAGGAATAAAATGTGCATACAGTGAATTAGCGGGTGAAGGAGAACACTGTGAGTCTAATAATCACTAGCATTTGAGCTTTCTCCAGGCCAGGCATCAGAAACAGAGCTATAAACACTTTATTTAAACCTCAGAACAACTTGTAGGAGGTAGGTAGTATTATTGACCTCCATTTTACAGATGAAGATATGAGGCACAGGTCTCACAAACAGCTGGTAAGGAATGAACCTGGAATTCAAAATCCAGTAAGTGTGGATCCAGGTGCAAGCTCTTAACCACTAAGCATGGAACAATATGCCGTGTAGTGCCTCTATCCTGTGAGATCCCCAGGATTTGGGGAGATCAAAGGAAAGAGAAAGATCTTCCAGCTGAGGTAAGATGGAGGAGATAAGAAATTCTTATTTCTGAAAAATAAGAATTTAAACATATAGACATGGAGGGAAAAATATGAGAGCACCAAGATATTGAAGAGAAGTGATTTACTAACAAACAAGTGGCATCCAAGAGCTGGCCAAGACCACTACCAGCTTAGATGAGGTTAAACATGCTCCTGCCCTGAGCCTCACACCTTACCAGGTACTGAATGTCACAATGGCCCAAAACAGATTTTTTTTTTTTTTTTTTGAGACAGAGTCTCACTCTGTTGCCTGGGCTAGAGTGCCGTGGCGTCAGCCTAGCTCACAGCAACCTCAAACTCCTGGACTCCAGCAATCATTCTGCCTCAGCCTCCCAAGTAGCTGGGACTACAGGCATGTGCCACCATGCCTGGCTAATTTTTTTTTTCTATTTTTAGTTGTTTGGCTAATTTCTATTTATAGTAAAGACGGCATCTCACTCTTGCTCAGGCTGGTCTCGAACTCTCGAACTGAGCTCAGGCACTCCTCCCACCTCAGCCTCCCCAGAGTGCTAGGATTACAGGCGTGCCCAACCGCGCCCAGCCAAAACAGATTTATTAAAGAACACCGGGCATCTTTTGTCCCTCAGCATTTGATGCTCAGTGCTGGCTTCGTGCAACCTGTAATCTTAAACATCTGCTCTGTGATTGACACTACACTGTGCAGGCCCCAGTGGAAACTTTTCCTTTGTCTCTTGGGTGAGGAAAAGCCTTGAAACAAAAGGCTACCATGTCCAACTACAGTGAAGGTTTGTAGATCGTGCTGCCACTGATATAAAAGCTAAGCACTACTTGGAACTGTGGAGAAATCTGAGCTGTGTACGTAAAAGACAAATCAATCATATATAGGAGAACTGGATAAAAACCACCTTTCAACTTTAAGCATTTACTTAAAAAATTGTCAGGACAAGCCTTTGAAAAACGGAACTTTTAGCTGAAAATATAGGAGCATTTTTTTCTGGCATGTATGGCAGAATATGTGGCTTGAATCTGTTACTAGGAGACATGGTTACCACTGTGCCTCAAATGATGTCAATTTTTGGAACAAAAAAGATTAAGTACAATATTTTATGGATCTGCTCAAAGACAGAACATTTGATAAAACATACCAGATTTTACATTAAAATCACTTTCAGATGCTCAATGGACTGCTGACAAAATGCTGTTAAAGTAATTAGATTTAATTTGGACAAGGTAAAAGATGCACTAAAAGTTAAATAACAGAAGATCCTCAAATAAATAACAACTTGTGATCTTGGGAGAAAATAAAATTGGAATTAGCACTAACTATAGTTATTGGTATAAAATATTTCTTACTATCATTAATATTAAAAAATCAAAGGCATCTAGGTTTGTCTAGTTTACTTTAAAAGGATTAAAAAGTATTTTTACAAATTTTAGAGAAACTGGTTTTCCTAAATGGAAATGCCCGTGAAATATAACACAAAAATGGTATTCTAGTGAAATATATGGAAATTAAAAAAACAAACAAAAATGTTTTGCATGATGATGATGGAGAGAAGATTCACATACAAGTGAAGACAAATTAACTTTTTTATTAGTTAAGCTACTTTTTGGCTGTTACAGGTCAATCAATGTATAGTCTGGAGTGAAGGTGGTCAGAACAAGTTGAGGCATATACTGCTATTAGGGAGGTTTTCTTATAACATTCCAGAATGGAAAAATTTGAAAGAACAATTCAAGAAATAATGTATGATCTAGATATTGCTTTAAGAGACAGGGAAAACCATAACGAAACAACACATAACAAAACCAATTTTTTTCTCATCAATGTTATAACAAAAGGACATTGAACAAAATGATAATATTTAAGGACCTGCCGCACGTCATCTGGCTTAAAGTTTCAGTTTCCAAGAACCCATCAACAATGTTATGTACTGTGCATGTGGCTTCCTTACAGTGCTATGTAAAAATCTGTGGTTCCTTTCTAAATCTAAATAGTGCTTTAAAAATCTTATTGACAATTCCAGGTGCTACTCCTTATCAGAACCGTTCCTCCAAATCGAAATTAAGAAAACTCTTAGAAGCTACCGGTACTATGACTTAAGAAAGCATGTCTGATTTGGCATTACTGACACTAGAATACAAACTATACAAAAATCTTGATTATAAGAAAAAAAGGTGGTTCAAATGATGACAAGAAAAATAAAACATAAAGAAAAAATGCATAGCATATGAATTACATGTCTTTAATTTATTCATGCAAATCTCATCAGCCCAACACTGAGAAATATGCAATGATAATTCAGTCATCTTTTACATTTTTGCCAACTTTCAGGCACATAAAAACCGGGATTTTATGTATACCTTATTTTGTGTGAAAATGGTATATTTTGTCAATTTGGGAAGGCAAAGCATGTTTTATAACAGTCTGTAGGTGTGATACAGAATTTTTCATTATTTAGAGACATATGGCATGTGGTACTTTTGCTCCAGACCCTGCAAACTTTGGGGGGCGGCTGGCTGTCAACTTGCATTCGGTACCCCCAAAGAGAGTAACAGCCCATGATGGGAAAGGGAAAAAGGCATATTTGCTTGTGTCTGCGCACATAGGAGAGCAGCCAGCCCCCACTTCCCCATATGGTTTGATTTACTCTGATTTTCTGCGACTGGGCTCCCTTCTGCCTGAGCCCCTGCAGAGCCCAGAGCTTCCGGCAGGGTTTCCCTGGGAAAATATGCTGCGAGATGCTATCAGATCAAAAAATATGCGGCCCCTAAACTCCATCTTTATTAGTCAGAATAAAACCCAGGAACTTCTGCCTTCTGGAGTTTCAGACTCACAGGGAAAGGGGAAATCAAAGAAGCCCTTGGTTGGGGCTTTTCTAAAATGCTTTCTGTCAAGGAGCCAAGCCCAGGAGTGAGCTGGAAATTGGGAACTGGGCTAGTTGGAGGCTGCAGTGCGGATGGGCTGACTCTAGGCCGGGCAGCCCGGCTTGGGCCCAGCTACTGGTACCATGTTTTCATGTCATTTACTCCTCCCGTCCCTGTTTACACACGGGGATCCAGACTCAGAACTCAATAGAGGTTAAGCAGGCACACTGTTCGTGCCCCTCCCCCACCACCCTTACACCTGCCCTGCCAGCCAGAAATGTCACCCTCCACCCCATCCCTCAAGTCTCACTTACCATGCCCCTTCCTCCTGGAAACTCAGGTCCCAGTTGCTCTGTGGAATATTCTGCAAGCATCTGTCCTTGACCTTCTTGCCCTTTTCCAAAATTATAATTCAATGTTCATCCGTGTGACCATTTAATAAACATAGCTCCAGAGTATAGGGACTGCCTCTGTCTTGCTCACCATCACAGTGGTCGTGCCAGTCACAGCAGGTCACACCATAAACGTTTTGTCTGTGTCTGCTGAACGAATCCAGTTCCCCCAGCCCCGTCCTCGCCCCCTCAAGAAAAAGCTTGCCAAGTAATTGGTGTCAACGATTTAACCTGCCTTAAAACAGCAGCTGGCATGAAAGAGAAGAGACTATAGGGCTAATTGGTACCAGCTGTAAGCGTTACAGCCACACAACCTAGGGCTGGAGAAAAACAGGACTGTGGAGGTCAAGGCAGGGGGACAGGGACAGACACTAGAAAGGAGCAGAGTCAGGGCTGAGCGGGAGGTTTGGTGGTGTTAATATTCTTCCTCTTGGGACCCTTCTCAGCCACACATGCAGGCAGAAGAGAGTAACTGGTTAAGAGCAGGGTTGTTGAAAACCCAACCCTGCCAGGAATTGGCAATTAATCTCTCTGAGCATCAGGTTCCTTATCTATAAAATAAGAATACAACGGTAATGATATCGCCTTCTTGGGTTGTCGCAAGGAATAAATGATAGCATGTATGAATCAGCCTGGTATGGTGCCCCGCACACTGTCAGTGACTGATAACTGGGACTGACGCAGAGAAGAGAGTTCGGCCAGCTGAAGTCACTCAGTTTGTTTCTCTGCAGCCTTGGGCCGTCTCCTTCTCTCCAACCTGGGTTTCCACTCAGGATTCCTCAGGTCAAAGTGTATCTTGGAAGATCTCACCCCTACCCTCCATTCACTCCAAAGCCATTTCCAACAGATTCAGGAGCCAAAAATCCTAGATTAGGAAGAAACTACTTGGAAAAGATCATGGCAGACAGAACCCAGGAAGCCAGGAGGTCAGAAAGGGTCATTCCTGAGACCAGAGGAGAGCAGGCCTATTTCCCAGTCCTAGTACCTCCTTGGCAGGTTCTCTAGCTCTCGAGAAGAACCCAGAGTTCATCCTCAGGACCTGGAGCCTGAGGCAAGGGGTCCCTGGACTGGTCTTCCATGTGTGCACCCCCATCACCCCACAGATGGAAAGAGAGCCTGTGCAGGAGGGCTTTGCTGCCTGGGGTGGGTTGGTTAGGAAAACTGAACTCTCCTGTGACTTAATGCAGCGGTCCCCAGGCTTTTTGGCACCAGGGACCAATTTCATGGAAGACAATTTTTCCATGGACCAGTGGGGAGAGGGGTATGGCTTCAGGATGATTCTAGTGTGTTACATTTATTGTGCCGTCAAACCTCTCTGCTAATGATGATCAGTATTTGCAGTTGCTCCCCAGCACTAGTATCACCGCCTCAGCTCCACCTCGATCATGAGGCATTAGATTCTCATAAGGAGCGTGCAAACTAGATCCCTCGCATGTGCAGTTTACAGTAGGGTCCTCGCTCCTATTACAGTCAAATGCTGCAGCTGATCTGACAGGAGGCGGAGCTTATGCGGTGATGCGAGCCATGGGGAGCGGCTGTAAATACAGATGAAGCTCTGCTCACTGGCCCTCTGCTCACCTCCTGCTTTAGCAGCCCGGTCCCTAATAGGTCACAGACTGGTACTAGTCTGTGGCCCAGGCCTTAGGGACTACAGACTTAAGGTGTCTGTAGAACCTCAGCTCTACCCCGGCTTCCCCACAATTCCTCTTCTCCAAAGAGAAGGATGTACAGGCAGAGAGAACACACAGCCCTGGGAGCTCTGACCTGCATCGAGTCCTAGCTCTTCTTCCTTAGCCCTCATTTTCTCCCTCTTTAAGATGAGCACAGTATCCCAGATGATCTCTAAGAACTCTTCCTGCCCTGGCAGTCTGAGATCTCCCAAACTGGGACCATGGACTGACCCTTGGCCTGCCTTAGGGGAGACAGCAAGGGAAGGGGAAAGCACTAACCTTGGGAGGAGTCCAGGGACAAGCTTCACTCTGCAATAGCAGGCACACATATATGTGCTTTGCTTTTCTTCTTCCGAGAGAGTGGTTCATAGATAGCCTCAGTTTCTCAAACAGGTTAATGACTTCTGCTCACAATTGGCAATGTTTAAAACACATATTTGCAATATTTAGGAAGATCTGGGGACACAAGCACTCTCCTCCTTGGAACAGAGGATGCAACCCTGTTTGCAATTGCTGCCATAACAAATGACCACAACTTAGTGGCTTAAAGAAACACAAACTTATTCTACAATTATGGACATCAAAAGACATCAGTCTTCTAACTTAGTCACCAGGCTGAAATCAAGGTGGTGGCAAAGCTGGTTCTTTCTAGAGGCATCGGGAAATAATTCATGCCTTGCTGCTTCTTGTTTAGAAGCAAGAGGCTGCTGGCTCGTGGCCCCATCACATTGGCCTCTGCTTCTAACCGAACACAGCCTTCTCCTCTGCCTCTGGTCCTCCTGCCTGCCTCCTACAAACCCAGGTGGTCACACTGGGGCCACTGGAAAATCCAGGCTACTGTCCCTGCCTCAGGATTCTTAATCACATCCACAAAGTCACTTTTCTGATGTAAGGTGACATATTCACAGGTTCCAGGGACTAAGATACAGGAAGAGGGGTGTGTGCTAATATTCAGCCTACCACAAGCCCTTGGGGAGGAATCAACATTTTAAATAGTCACATGCTTTAACCCGACAATTCCACTTCCAGAATTTATCCTATAGGTGTAACTGTAGACATGTATAAAGAGATATGTTCCAGAATGTCCACCACAGCAGAGTTTATAATACTTAAACCTAAAAACAACCCGTCCTTCTGATAATCAGTAGAAATGTAATTAATAGAGGAATATTCATACATTAGAATTTTCTAAAAAGATATGGCATTCCAAAAATAATGAAGTATATTCATATGTCTAAATTAAAAAGTCTCCAAATTACATTGCAAAGTGGGAAGCAACTTGAAACACAATCTGTATAAAGTGATTCCATTTTAAGAAAGAATATAAGAATATACACTTCTGTGGGTATACGTTTGTAATTTCTGGATGGATACACAAGAATCCGTTAATGGTTGATAGAGTACCTCTTGGGTGTAGGTAGACTGAGTACTTTTTTTAATCCTTTATTTTATGCCCTTCTGAACTGCAATTTATTTATTTTTTTAACCAAGCACGTATATGATTTGTAATTTTAAAAACATGTGATCTGATATCCATCTTTTTCAGCAAGAGAAGGGTGACACAGCTCTTCCTGTACCTTCAGCCCTCCATGTCCCCTCCCGCCCCATCCTCCTCCTGCCTCCAACTTCCTCCTGCCCAAGGAGCTAAGAAAAGAGGAAGGGTTAGTATACAAGTGTAGAGCTCTGGTGATAGACAGGCCTGGGTTTCCATCTCAGGGCTACCACTGACCAGTTTTGTGGTCTTGGGCAAGACTCCTAACCCCAGCGAACCTCATTGTGAAGTGGTGATGCTACTATCTACCTTGTAGAGTCTGTGCAAGGATTAAAATTATGTATATTAAGCCCTAGCACAGTGCTTAGCACTCAAGCACTTGGAGTTATCCATAACACATAGTATCCACTTAGAGAAGGTGGTGGGATCCAGGCAGTCTGTACTTCAGTTCAATAAACAACGTGTCTGGAGTGTCTTGGTAGCTTGTGTCATTAGCATTGAGGGTACCAGGGTTAATAACAGCAAGGCTGGGCTTCCAAGGAGCCCCTGCGTGGTGGCAGACACAGTCACATAAACAGTTACCATACAGAGCGATAAATATAAAAACCCGGTGTGTATGGATCGCGGTAATATAGAGAACAATTACGAGTCTTGGTTACAAGCAGGTTGTTATGAAGCCCTCAAAAAAGTCTTGTCAAAATTTCTTTATGCCAGTCTGAGGGCTAGACATGTTCTGCATCTTTTCTGGAAGGTAGTTATGAGGGTGTCTACATATATGAAAATCCATGGATCTTGACGCTTCACATGTGTTTACTATTCTCTGTGAAGTTCTGCCTTAAAAAAAATGTACATTCAAAAATATAGAATTTTGACCGGGCTCGGTGGTTCATGCCTGTAATCCTAGCACTCTGGGAGGCTGAGGCGGGCGGATTGCTAGAGGTCAGGAGTTTGAGACCAGCCTGAGCAAGAGCGAGACCCCATCTCTACTATAAATAGAAAGAAATTAATTGGCCAACTAATATATATATAGAAAAAATTAGCTGAGCATGGTGGCGCATGCCTGTTGTCCCAGCTACTCGGGAGGCTGAGGCAGGAGGATCTCCTGAGCCCAGGAATTTGAGGTTGCTGTGAGCTAGGCTGACACCACGGCACTCACTCTAGCCTGGGCAACAAAGTGAGACACTGTCTCAAAAAAGAAAAAGAAAAAAAAAAAATATATATATATAGAATTTTTTCCCCTTTGGTCAAAAGCCAAGGGCTATTAACCCAAGAGTCCCCCTGAAATTCAGTGCAAAGTTGTGTGTGCATCTTTATGGGGCAAGTGATGACCATTTTTTGTCAGATTTTTTTTTTTTTTTTGAGTTAGAGTCTCGCTTTGTTGCCCAGGCTAGAGTGAGTGCCGTGGCGTCAGCCTAGCTCACAGCAGCCTCGAACTCCTGGGCTCAAGCAATCCTGCTGCCTCAGACTCCCAAGTAGCTGGGACTACAGGCATGTGCCACCATGCCCGGCTAATTTTTTCTATATATATTAGTTGGCCAATTAATTTCTTTCTATTTATAGTAGAGATGGGGTCTCGCTCTTGCTCAGGCTGGTCTCGAACTCCTGAGCTCAAACGATCCGCCCACCTCGGCCTCCCAGAGAGCTAGGATTACAGGCGTGAGCCACCACGCCCGGCCTTTTTGTCAGATTCTTAAAGGGATTTGGGGCCACTAAAAAGTTAAAAATTACCAGTCGAGGCCCTTCCCTAAAATGGGGAACTCTGACTCCCCGCTCTGCTGGGTTTGGCAAAAGGTCAGACCACTCTATCAGACCAGGTTTTCTGGGTATGTAGGCCTTGAGATAAAGAGGCACAAACATATGAACCGGCTGGTTGCAGAACAAACAACTACATTTTTCTTTGGGGAGCAAAATGCAGATAATTATCACCAGTTGATAATTATCACCAGTTGGTCTTTAGTGCAATTTAAAAAAAAGGCGTGGCTCTTTATTGGCCCAGCGCCTTGGTCTGCAGCCAATCCCGAGGCGGGCAGCTGTGCCCCGCCCTAGTGGGCGGAGCTCTGTTCCTCCTCCACCCCCTTCCTGCATCCCCTCCCCCATTTGGGGGACCCGGCTCATGCTGGCTGGGCAGAGGGTCCTGATGGTACAGGGGTGGGTTAGTCCCCTGGCCTCACCCAATAAGCTGGGAAGAAAGCTTAACCCGCGCTCTGGATTCCTTTGGGGGCCCTCATCCAGGCCTGGCTCACAAACCAGAATTTCCAGTGTGACTGTGTTGGCAGAAAGCTAAAGAGCAGCAAAGAGCTTGGGCCTCTCCCTGCTGTGGATCTGCCCACGGGGGAAGGGCAAGTCGCCAGGTCTTCAGTCTCTGTCCTTGGAGGGAGGCAGGTAGGAAGGAGGCATCTCAGAAGAGTGGAGGCCAGAAATTAGAGTGGAAGCCCCAGCGAAGGGAATCCGGAAACTGAAACCCTAACCCCGTCTCTTGGGTTTATATGGATGGATAGCAGTCCCTGTGCTATATGAGCCAGGCTCAGCCACTTTGCAGAGCTGTGTGGTCTCAGACAAGTTGCTTACCCTCTCTGTGTGTTAGGACGTCCCTGTGTACTACTGGCATAACCGTAGCACCTGTCCCAAAGTCTTTAGAATGACTTTTAAACTGGGCTCTGCCTAGCCCTCTAAGTTTTTTTTTTTTTAATTGAGATATAATCCACTTTCCATAAAGTTTATCCTTGTAAAGTGTACAATTCAGTGATTGTTAGTATATGCACAAGGTCGTTCAACAATCATCACTAATTCCAGAAAATTTTTATCACCCGAAAAAGAAACTCCATACTCATTAGCGGTCACTCTCCATTCTCAACTCCCCTCAGCCCCTGAAAGCCATAATCTACATTTTTGTCTTCACTGATATTCCTATTCCGGACATTTCATATAAATGGAATCATATCGTACTTGGCGTTCTGTGTCTGGTTTCTTTCGCTCAGCATAGCATTTTCAAGGCTCATGCACGCCGTAGCATGAAGTATCAGTACTTCGCTGCTTCACGTGGCTGAAGACTATTTCACTGTATGAATGTGCCATATTTTATTCATTTGTCAGTAGACACTTGAGGTGTTTCTATTTCTTGGCTATCATGCAAGATGCTGCTATGAGCATTCATGTACGAGTTTTTGGGTGGAATTGGTTTTCATTCTCTTGGGTATATAGTAGGAGGGGGTGGTTTTACCTTGTACCATTCTCTCCTGTTCCTCATGAGGCCCTTCCTTCTGTTCCTTGAGCAAACCATGCCTCCTCTCACCTCAAGACCTTTGCACTAGCTATTCCCTTTGTCTGGAAGGATATTCCCTTGGATTTTTTTTATATGTTTTACTGCTTGTCAATCAGATCTTGGTGAGGCCTTCCCAGACCATTTTATCATTCATTCTCTGCCCCTTACCCTATTTTATTTTCTGTCTATCTATCCATTACTATACTCTGATCTATATTTTATTTCTTTGCTGATTTGTAGCATATCCACCCCCTTCTAGAATTAAGCCCATGAGAACAGGGACCTTGTCTGCTAGCTATGACATTCGCTACCCTTGGTTGCTAGAACAGTCCCTGACATGCGTTAAGCAATTATTAGAACATTGGCTATCATTACTTTGTGCCTCGCAGCAAACTTAGGAAGTAGCTACCATTATTATCCGCGGGTTACAAATGGAGAAACTGAGACTCAGAGGAGTTAAGTGACATGGCCAAAAGCATGCAAGTGCCATAGCCTGGGTTTGAGGCCAGGACTGCTTGGCCGGTGCTCCTTGGATGATGCTTTACTGCTTAGTCCAGCTCCTTCTCCTTCCAGACCTGTCTGTCCTTGCAAATTGACAATTCCAGCAAAGATTCCTCTGAGCTGAGCTAAGAGACAGGGAGAAGAGGCAGAAATGTGGACATTTTCCAACTGGGCAGCACCAAGAGGACTGGTCCTGGGGGCGGGGGTGTGAGGGGTAGAGCACTCACCTTCTGGAAGCTTCGGCTGGAGAATAGGACTCCCCTGAGCTGCCAGCCAATCCCTGGGCTCCTTCCAGCAGGCCCTCGTGAGCCTGGGCAGGCAGCAGACTCACTGCCAGGGCCATGGATACTCAGGTGGACCTCGTCTTACGCAAAACTCCACCAAGCATAGTGATCATTAACTTCTTACTTGGCGCCTGCTGTTGTTCTAAACACTTTTCACATATTAACTTGCTGGATCCCCAAATTAGCCTCATCAGGCATGTACCATATTATCCCCACATCACTGATGAGGAAGGGTGGTTAAAGCCAACAACTCAGGGCACAGGGCTAGAGATGGTGGAGGCAAGATACAAACTCAGGTTGTTTGACTCAAGGTTCCCTCTTTTAACCACTATTCTACCCTGTATCTCAGCAGTGAATTTGAGAATAAGACTTCATTTACAGAAGGATTCACCACTGGCTAGCTATGTGACCTAAAGCTCTAAACCTAAGCTCTCTGGCCCTTAATGAGCTTATGCGCATACATGGAAAAGAATCAGCTTCTCTCCCATGTGTGTTCTTTAATATAATTTTAATATGCATTATGAGGTGGGGGGGATTCCATGGTCAAAGGGATTTGGAACATTATGGGTTAAACTAAGTTAGATAGGATCCTTTAGAGCAGGAATTCTCAGTGCCTTTACTATGCTAATGTACAATGGGTATATCCAAGAGAGGGGTTGAGGGTATAGCATTTCCCAAAATTTATTGAACACAGAACAATGTGGAGTGGTATTCTATGGAACACAGATTGAGAAACACTCATTTAGACAGCCTGTTTGCAGGAAAAAGTTCATTTTTCCTGCAATCAGACAGGTTTCTCTTCCCTTTTGCTATTTTCACTACTTTCACGGGCTGAGAAGAGAGGAACTATAAACACTTATCAACTCCTTCAGGCCTATAGGAGACCATTGGTGCATTTAGCATGGAAACGAAGAAAGGGAACTCATTTGGTGAGCACCTACTGTATGCCAGCTCTGTGATTATGGCTTAGATTGTTTTTCGTGATTCTCAAAACAGCCCTTTGAAGCAGGTTTTATTTTGAGAAGGTGGTATGATGTTGCAGATGAAAACGTTGGCTTTGGAGTCAGATAAACATGGGTTCACGTCTTAGCTCTGCCATTTGGTAGCTATGGCTGTGGGAACATGGGCAAGCCACCTACCTTCTCTGCACCCCTTCATGAGCATCTCCAAACAGGGAAGTCTCCGGCCATTCTTCTGAACACTAAACCAGCTCTGTGGCCACTGCAAACATTACATGTCCAAGAGGTGACGCGCTCCCCCACTGTCCACCTGGGATCTTCCGAATGCTAGCCCGGGTGAGGGATGCCTCAGTGGCTGCCACAAGGCAGGGAGCAGTAGGGAGACAGCCTGGAGACTGAGGGGCAATGTCCCAGGCTCCAGGCTTGAGTCAACAAAAGAAGCTGCTCTTTACAGAGGTTTGCATGTTGTCTTTCTGTATGGAAAAAAGGTTTGCTATCTACCTCCATCCCACCAAAAAGAAAGAAAGAAAAAAAAGCTTTAAAAACCACCACTGATCTAGTCCTTCATTTTCATTGCACATATTGGGGAAACTGAGACCCAGATGGGAAGGAACTGCCTCATGTCCCCGGTGTGTTAGTGGCAGAATGGGACTAGAATTCACATGTCCTGGCTCTTTGTATACCAGCCTCTCACACATCAGAGTCTGAGTTTATGTTTCCAAAAATCAAAAGGGAAAACAATAGCTTGTTGTTCATTTTCAAGTTGACTTTAGAATCTGTCTTAGCTGTGGCCACACTCACAGTTCACTGTGTTCCTACCCTCCCTGTTCCCACATACCAAATGCTGCAGGTCCAAATGGGCCCAGGGCATGAGGGTCACTACTGTCCCCCTCAATCCCCCACCGCGAGGTTGCTGGCCCGAGGTTGCCGGTGACTCAGAGGAGCAAATAGTGGGGAACAAGGAAGACAGAGCAGCACGTGCTTTGAGAACCTGCTCAAATCCCAGATTAGCTATTTATTACCTGTGTGATCTTCAACAAGTCCCTTGACCTCGCAGAATCTCGCTGTCATCAGCTGTGAAATGAATATAACTTCATGCACCACAAGGTTACCATGAAGTTCATGTACCATGAAGTTATCCTAACGTGGGGTTGCTAGAAGAATTAGAGGTTGTGCACATAAAGAGTCTGCAACATAGAACTCATGCAAGTAATAGTTCTTAGCAGCATCAATATTTTAACAGGAGCTGGGTTTTTTCATTTTTTTTATTTTTTGAGACAGAGTCTCACTCTGTTGCCCGGGCTAGAGTGCCCTGGCATCAGCCTAGCTCACAGCAACCTCAAACTCCTGGGCTCAAGCAATCCTCCTGCCTCAGTCTCCCGAGTAGCTGGGACTACAGGGATGTGCCATCATGCCCAGCCAATTTTTTTCTATATATTTTTAGTTGGCCAATTAATTTCCTTCTATTTTTTTTTTTTTTTTTTTTTTTTAGTAGAGACAGGGTCTCATTCTTGCTCAGGCTGATTTCAAACTCCTGACCTTGAGCGATCCTCCCGCCTCGGCCTCCCAGAGTGCCGGGATTACAGGTGGGAGCCACCCTCTCCTGGCCCAGGAGCTGGGTTTTGATAAGATCTGAAGTTCATACGCACAACTTAAGTGCATTAGGCTCTCTGCACGCCCACATCAAGGCCAAGCAATGCTGCACTTCCACATATATGCGTTGGCATGAGCTCTGCCCTCTGTAGTAATGTGACAGTCTCCCACCTGTAGGCAGATGTCCCAATGGGAGAATACCAAAGATGGAGTGGGATAAGCATGAGAAGAATGATAAGAAACTGGCTCTAGCCTTAGCCTGCTGGATGTCATCATGGCTCCACTATTTAATTGGAGACAAGTTACTTAACCTCCTTGGGCCTCACTTTTTTTTATCTCTAAAATGGAAATAATAGCAGTACAGAATTCATAGGCTTGTTGTGGGGACTAAATGGGATAATATGTATGAAAACCTTAGTGCATTGGCTCATCTTTAAAAAGTGGCCAAAAAATATTAACTCATGATTTAGCCTAAGAGGGAAATAAAAGTGTTGGGTTGGGATTCAAGTGACTTTGAGTGAAGTACTGATTGGGCCACAAATGAGCCAAGTGATGTTGTACACAATCTTGCCCCTCTGTGTGCCTCAGTTTCGCCAACTGCAAACCAAAGGGATTAGATTAGGTGAACCCTTCTAACTCTGAAGGAGGGTTGACGAGACAGTTGTATGGCTGCCCCGTGTGGTTTCCAGATGGCCTCAGTCTTCCCAGCTACCCCTTGTAGAGAGGACCAGGAGGGGACTGGGCAAAAAGGCTCTGGCCTCAGCAAACTAGTGCCTTAGTTAAGAGAGCTGCTCTGGGAGTGCACGGTCCCAGCTTCAAGTTCTATCTCTATCACTCTGTGTGACCTTGCCAAAGTTACTCCACCTCTTTGAGCCTCAGTTCCTTCTTCTGTAGAAGAGGATTTAAAATGGTACCCAGAGTAAGAGATTGTAAAGGGCACATGAACTAATGTCTGCAAGTACTTAGCACACAGAAGGAGAACTCAATAATAGAGTGTTGTTTCAATACTCATCATTGATGCCAGTTGCTCATGGCCCCCATTGTTGGGCATGGTGCTCTTCTTAGAGCCTGACCAAGTGTACCTATGTCCATTCCAAGCATTATTTCTGATGGCAACAAAGCTCTTTATGAGGCCAGCAGCCATCCTACAGACATACCTGGAAAAGGGTGGGCTAACCTCTGCATGCTGACTGTCCAGATTCCATGACTCCCATCAGCCTGAAGGAGGTGACAGCCATCTGTCCCTCCCTATCCTGCCCAGAAGACCAGCTCTGCAGGGCTGGAAGGGACTTCAGATGATATCTTGCCCAGTCCTCTTACCCAGGGTAGCATGCAAGGAGGCAAAGTGACTTACCCGAGTCTCACAGTGTTACCAGACCTAAGACCATAAGACAGTATGTGTAGTATTAAAACGAGTATCTGGGTTTGATGCTTAGCTTCCCAACTTGCAGGCTAAGTGTCCTCCCAGGACTTTGGTTTCCTCATGGAAAATGGTGATAATGACAGATCCTGTTTGCCAGAATTATTGCAAGGATTAAATGAGCACGCATATGACATACAGTAATAATAGCATTAATATTATTCACATCTCTACTCTCTATTCCCCCTCCGGTACTCTTTGACCGTACCATACTGGAAAATCCAATGCATTGATTTTGGGATTTCCTTTCAGTTGGGAAGCTGTGTGGAGTAGTAGCGTTGGTCTGGGGTGCTGGTCTGAAAACCCAGCTGGGGCCCTGACTCTGCCTCTCTGCTGCTCTGTGACCTTCTGTTGATCACTTTCCCCCTCTGGCCCTCCGTTTCTTCCTCTATAACAACACCGCCCAGAAGAAACATAACATGAGCCACACATGTAATTTAAAATAGTTTAGCAACCACTTTATAGAAAGTAAAATGAATAGGGAAAATGAATAATAATTTTACTTAACCCAATATAGCCATAATATTAGCATTTCAACATGTACTCGATATTAAAAAATCATTAATGATATATTTTACATTATTTTTTTTTCTTAGTAAGTCTTTGAAATCTGGGTGATTTTCAAACCAGGGCAATTTTGGCAGTTGTCTGGGGATGGTTTTGTCTGTCAAATCCAGGGGGGTAGGGGGTGGCAGTGTGTGTGTGCTGTTGGCATCTAGAGGACAGAGGCCAGGGATGCTCCTGAACATTCTATAACATACAACAAGGTGATCTGCTCCAAAATGTTAACAGAGCCTGTTTTACACTTGCAGCATGTCACCATTCTGATTAGCTGCTTGTCAGATTCTCAGTAGGCACATGCGGCTGGTGACTACCCTATTGGAAGGTGCAGCTCTGTAACAAAACATTTAGCCATGCACCTAGAAAAATCGACTTTTTAGGAACTTGAGTTTTGCTACATTTTTTTTCTGCTCATCTCTGAGAATTGTGGCTGGGTCACAGTCCCTGGCTGGCTAAAGACACAGCCCATCTGTCCTGGCTGGGCAGACCCTTCTAAAGGTTCCCGCCCTCCCCAGGGAGACTGAGCCTGGGACAGACAGGGAGCCCTGTTGTTCTTCTCCAGGGAGACAATGCTGTAGGCCCTGCTACCTGCCTGACAGGGCCATTGTGGCTGGAGGAGAAAAGGGCTTTGTCAGGACAGCAGCCGAGAAGCCTGCAGTTCAATAGGGCCCTTTATGTCTGCGCTGGTGAGATGCTCTGATGCCAGCCCTGGCGAGGCCCTGCCCCCTCCTGGGACAGATGGGGAGCCTGAGGCCCAGAGAGGGCGTCGAAAGTCCTGCTGTGGGTCCTAGCTCCCTCTACCTCCTACCACTGACCTAAAACGAGAACATCACCAAGCTCTGAAAAAGCGTGTCTCAAAGCACAGGATGGATTCATGATTACCTTTAACCCCAGACAAGGGGGCTTCCGCCCTGGACCCTGAAATTTAGTGGCTCCACAAAGCACAAACAAAAATAAATGCATTAAAGAACACGCATGGGCATCTCTGTGTCTCAGGGTCTGGGCTTAATTCTGGCAACTACAATCCTAAACCTCCTCTCTTGTGATTTAAAAAGTCAGCCACTAAGGGAAGCTACTAGATCTTGTGTTTTCAACACACACATACACACAGTAACTATGTGAGGTGATAGAGGTATTCATTAGCTTGATTGTGGTAATCATTTCACAATGTACACCTATATCAAATCCTCACACTGTACATTTTAATACATACAATTTTTATTTGTCAATCATACCTCAATAAAGCTGGGAGAGCGGGAGGAAATGTCAGACTGGAGGGAAATATTCCATGTCTCCTTGCCCCGTGTACTTGGAACAAAAGCAATCGAGTGTGAATGCAGTGACAGTGTGAGAGCTGTAGCATGGCCAGTTCAGAGTGGATGCTGTTTCATAGCACAAGGAAGATCGGAACAGCAGAAATGCTTAGGGAAGAGAACAGATGAGTTAAATTCTCTTGTCAAATCCTCCCTATCAGGTAGCATGGGTGGATATATTTTTCCATAACGAAGTGTCATTTCCTGTAGGGCTAATCATGCAGTTTCTTATTGCCCTGTGTTCCAACTCATACTGGTCTTGGAGGTACTCACCTCCGTTTTAACTTGGACAGCATACCCCCCAAAGCTAGGGGCAAGCCTGGGTGCACTTAACGACCCATGACTTGTGTGTGCCCTGTTGGCAATGACTGCTACTTCCCTTTCTCTTTATTTTTTTTTTCATCTTTTGTCTATTTATTTTATTTCAGAATATTATAGGGTACAAACATTTTGGTTATATATAATGCCTCTGCCTAGCCCAAGCCAGGGCTACAGGCATGCTCTTCCCCCATACAGTGTGCTCTGCCTCCATGAGTTGTGACTTTACCCACCCCCACCCTATATAGAACTCAAGAAAATTAACAAGAAAAAGTCAAACAACCCCATCCATAAATGGGCAAAGGACATGAACAGAAACTTTTCAAAAGAAGACAGAATGATGGCCAGCAAACCTATAAAAAAGTGTTCAACATCTCTAATCATTTGGGAAATGCAAATCAAAACCACAATGAGATATCGCCTAACTCCAGTGAGAATGACATTTATTAAAAAGTCCCTAAACAACAAATGCTGGCGTGGATGTAGAGAGATTGAAACACTCTTACACTGCTGATGGGACTGCAAACTATTGGAAAGTAATATGGAGATACCTCAAAGAGCTAAAAACAGAAATACCATTTGATCTAGCAATCCCACTTCCCTTTCTCTTTAAACTCTGCCCTACCCACCCCTGCCCCACTCCCCAGGGTGGTTCACACCCATGGAAAGGAGCATTTGACAGATGAGGAAACTGATCTTTACAGAGAATAAGCAACTTGTTCAAAGTAATTCAGGAAGCTAGGGGAAGCCCCATGCTGGGAGGATCCATCCTTCAAGACCCAGCTAGAAGTGTGAAAGTGGACAGCGGAGGGGGGGGGGGCTGAGAGGACAGGCTTGGGGGACAGAACAGCTGTTTGTGCCTGGCTCCCCCATTCACCAGCTGTGGAATCTTGGGAGCAAGTATCTCAGAGGATTCAAAATATGGTTGTTTCTATTCCTATGCAAGACGTTAAAATTAAGAGAAGACGGTGACAAGTATATGAGAACTCTCTATACTATTTTTGTAACTCTTCTGTGACTCTCAAATTATCTCATAATAAAAATTGTTTAAATATAGTTGCCCCCCATCTGCCAGATGGAGAAAGGAAGTCTGCTGGCCTTGCAGGAGGCTTGCCCAGGATAATGCCCCAGGGCTTGGTACAGTGTCCCACAGTGAAGACTCAGTGGTTGACTGTTCCTAAAAGCCACCTGCTCCAAGAAGCAGGTCACCAGCAATGTCAGAACCCATCACTGCCCCATGCCCTCTCTGCCCCAAAGCAGGAGTTTATTTCAGTCTAAAATGCCAGACGGCTCAGTGTGGCCACGACAGCGTGTTTGATCCTGGCTCTTTGAGATCCCGGGCAAGTTACACGATCACTTCGTGCCTCAGTTTCCTTTCTGCAAATAATAAAACTATGTATCTCGTGTGGTTGTCATGAGGATAAAGTGAACTGGAATTTCTCAGTACTTAGAACTCTGGCTGGCCTATAGCAAGCACTCCTTACGTGTTTTTATGGTCCCAGTCAGTGTTCTTCTAACTTGTTTTTTTCTATTACCCACAGTGACAAATACACTTTCATCACTACACACACACACACACCTTTTATAAAATAGCAATTTGGGAAACATTAGTCTCCGGAGACTTGATCTCATTATGTTTCCCCTATTAATACATAAGGTCCTTGGGAGACAGGGACCAGTCCTACTCATTTTGGTCTCTAATCATGTCATTTCTTTCTTTCTTTCAATTTACCAAGCCCCTATCATCCATTCAACATAAATATATAGCGAGCATGTATTAGGCACCTACTATGTACCTGTTGCCCCCTGGTGCCCGGCACAGATCACAGGCACTATGTTGGATGAAGGAACGAGGAAGGGAAAGGACCGCGGGAGGGAGGGAGGAAAGGCATGAACCCAGGTGTCCCCTGCCCACCCCTAAGCTGCCACTCCTAGCCCGGCCGGAAGCTGTCCCCTCTCCGGCCTCCCAGGCGCCCACGAGCTCCGTCTCTGCGGATGGAGCTGGGCGCCGGCCCAGGCGTCCCGAGAGGCGGCGCCGGGACCCGCCCCCTCGCCCCGGTGCGGGGCGGTGACTCTGCGCCTGGGAGCCCGGCGGCGTCCGCACCCCGGGAGGGCACGCGCCCCTCTGCGCTGGGCCCCCAGCCCCCGGCGTTGCCCAAGACCCCGGGTGACTCCTCCCCCGGGGACCCTCCCTTCTGGGGCGCGTCATCCTCCCCACTCCGGGATCCAGACCCCGGCGGCTTCTCGCGCGCCAGCCACGCCGGGGGGACCAGTCGCGGCCACCTGCTCCGGAGCCCGGCGCCGGTCCGTGCGCCCACGGCCCATGGAGCTGCGCGTCAGCAACGCCAGCTGCGAGAACGGTGCGTGCGGCGGGCGGGCGGGGACCAGGGAGGCGACCCTCTCCAGCTCAGCCTCCTCTGCCGGGCTCCCAGCGGGGAGGGGACGGGCAGCACACGCTGGCTCCCACCCGGCCCCTTGGCCTGGAAGATCAACGTTCTGGCTGAGACTTCGCCTCCACCTTCGCAGCTGGGGTGGCCGGGGGGGGTAAGGGGAGGAAAGGGACAAGGGGGTGGCGCATTTTGACTGGACCGGGCAGCCTGAGAAGTCGGGGATTTTTTTTTTTACTGTATAGTTGCTTCAGATTTTAGTACCTGCCCAGTTTGGGCACTATCTCTCTGGGTCACTGCGAGTGCCACCAAAGATGGAGGGGACACAGAGACTCGCGATCCCCAAACCCACACACATCTTTTAGAAAAGAAACAACCTCGGGAAAGGATAAGGAAAGCCCCTTGGCCTCGTGTTGAGTTCTTACCATAAACCAGGTAGTGGACTAGGCTCTCTACCTTCATCGGCTCATTTAATCCTTAAAACAACTCTAGACGGTAGGTAGGTGTTATCATTTTACTATCCCCATTCTACAGATGTAGAAACTGAGGCTCTGACAAGGCTAATAATTTGCTCAAGGGAATACAGCGGGGAAATGGAATATTAGAGCCAAGGCTCTTGCATTCTAAAGCCTGTGCTTGTGCTACTATGTTCAGCCCCTTCCTTGTTGTAGCTTTATCTTCCTGCCTCATCCTGGGATGGTAGCCTGTGGGATATTATGGCTTCTCCACCTTCTTCCCTTCTGGAGTGAAGGGGGGACTTTGTCTGACTTTGCTTTCCTGACCAACAACATCTCCATATTCTAGAAGAGAAGACAGGAATCACTGAGCCCAACGCCCAATTTCCAGATGAGCAGAACTGGATTTCCTTTGGCCACCAGCCCTCTCTTTTTCTTTTCACCATAATAGGAGAACTTGGTTCAGTGCAGGGTGCTGAGCCCTTGGGTGCTACAGGCCTCACAGTGACAGCCAAGTCCCCGGTGGGTCCTTCGGCTCCACCTGGTAGAGATGCACCTTTGGGACCAGGGGGGCATGAGAATGATTTTGGCCTTCCTCTCTGGAGTCACCTTCCTTGGCCCACATCCTCGGGGCTCTAGCTCACTTCCTGGGCCCTGGGAACTCCCCAGATTTGGCTCTTAGGCAAGGAGGCCTGAGCCGGAGGAACAGGAGTGAGCAATGCAGAACAAGTCTGATTAGGGACGGATCTGGCTTCTTGTCTTGTCTTCCCTTGATTGCAACACAGATGTTGGAAAGAGAGCTCTCCCGCTGCAAAAGACACGTGGATGTCCCCGGGGAGGGGGGGGGGGGGGGGGGTTCCAGACCCAGATCTACCACCAGCTGTTGGTGTGTCTCAAGCAAATCCTTCCCCTTTGCAGGGCCTCAGTTTCCCCAGCTGGAAGTAAGAGGGTTAGACTCTTACAGCTCTGTCGTTTGTGGTTCTGTGTCATGGAAGGAAGGTCAACATCGCCCTTAGTCTGGTCCTCTAAAGATGCCACTCTGAACTGCAGATGTGCCAAAGCCAGGGCTGCCTGACCTTGGACTTTGGGGCCCTCCGAGGCACTGGCTGGGAGTTCTAGCTTGGTCAGAGAAGTTCTTGCTCCAGGCTTATGTTCTTGGCACAGGGGCCTGGGCCTTTGTGACATACAGCTTGAAAAAGGCCTTCTCCCTCCAAAGGTACAAACTCAAATGCCTACAGAGGCCAGGCACGTGCCAAATGACCGAAGGAGCCAGGTGAGACTTTGGGGGTGGCAGAGAGCAGGCCCTGTTTCGCAGGGCAGTGCTGCCCAGCTACGGCCAGTTGTCGCCTTATGAGAAGGCAGGAGTTGTAAGGTAAGCAGATTTTTTGATTTTGAAGTGTAGCCCCAAATCTGAATTTTCACGGGAAATCTCCCCATTTTAAAATGTTGATAACAAATTCATATTTTAAAATACCTCTTAGGAGGCCACATGAGTGACTGTTCCCCTCCTTGCTGCCTGCTTTATTGGGGACAGAGTTAAGAGCATGGGTTTGGCATCAGACGGGTTTGGGGTCCAATTCTGATTTTACCACTTACTGCAAGCGTAGCTTCAGGACGGTGACTAAAGTTACCAGGGCCTCGGTTTCTTCAACTAAAAACCTAGAAACGATCACTGTGCTTGTTTCAGAGAGGTTGTTAGAAACCCTCATGGAAAACCCCAGAGCAGGGGACCATGTGAGTAGCAGCACTGGAGGATTATTGGCTATTCTTGGCACTGTGTCGTTGAACTTGTGTAGTTCTTCTGACTGAGGGGCTGTGCCACTGTGCCTAGGTTTGTCCTTGCCGTCCTTGGCGTTTGTCTCAGAAGGGCAAGAAGGGGTAGGATAGGGCTGATTTGGATTCTTGGGGACTCTAGGATTTCTGGGCACGCCAGCCTCAGTTTCTATGTCTCTAGAATGGGGATAGTAAAATGGTAATAGCTACCTGTCATCTAGAGTTGTTTTAAGAATTAAGTGAGATAATGCAGTTAAAGGGCTTAATCCACTACCTGCTTTATGGTAAGAACTCAACGACAAGAGCTGTATGGGTGGCAGGGCCTGGGAAAGGGCAGTCCTGACACACAGGAGCTCACCGCTGTGTCACCTTGGGGCCTGGAAGGGCCTGTCCGTCCCCTGGCCTCACTTCCTCACATGGCCCATCAGTGGCCTCCTACTGCGGCTGGAGCTTAGACATATGACAGAACAGGCCTCTGGGAGGGAGTGACTCCGGGGAGGGACAGGAGAGAGTGGAGGCCCACATGCCCAGAGGCTGGGAAGGAGTCCTGTGGACAGCTGGAGGTGGCCCCGCAGATGTGTGGGCCATCGGTGTGGCTTAGTGGTCACACGCTGGGGTTCTGGAGTCAGTCTCTATGTCCTTAAGCAAAGCATCTGACCTCTCATTGCCTCAATGTCCACATCCGTGAAATGGGATTAAAGATGTCACTTACCTGATAAATGGTTATAAAACTTGGATCAGGTCACACAAGTAGGAAGCCCCCGGCTGGAGTAAGTGCTCAGCAGTGTAGGGGCACAGTGTAGGGGTGCAGCCCTGCAGCAGGGGTGCATGGGGTCTGAAACTGTGGCTGATTCCGACATTTTTAAAGCGTGCAAACGTTCCCAACATGACTCTCTCGCCGTGGGCTTCCCATGCAGGCTCCCTGATCAACCTCTACTGCTCCTCCCAGCAAGTCCTGTGCCAGATCGTTGGCGACCTCGGCCCCGAGGCGCCCAGCAATGCCACCTCGATCAGCTGGCAGGAGAGGGTCCGGCAGAGCTACGGCTTCTACATCGGCCTGGGCCTGGCCTTCCTGTCCAGCTTCCTCATCGGCAGCAGCGTCATCCTCAAGAAGAAAGGCCTGCAGCGACTTGTGGCTACGGGGGCCACTCGGGCCGGTAGGCTCCTGGGGGTGGGAGGGAAGGGGTGCGGGGGTGCAGGGCAGCTGAGCCCCCAGCTGGCTCCCCTTCTCGGGGGCTGGGGCTGCAGTGTAAGAGGGCAGCCTCAGGTGGGTGCAAAAGGTTCCTTGTCATCTCATTGGGAATCCCACTGCCAACAGGAGACTTTCCTTTATAATCCAGTATTTCCTGAGAACTTCACCATTTGTTCATTAGAGTGAACACAGGGAGAAGTCTCAGGACCGAGAATCAGACACTCCAGGTCTAGTCCTCAATTTACTTCTTACCACCTGTGTCATCGCGGGCAAGTGACAATTTCTCTGCCAAACCGGAATACGAATACCTCTGTTAAGGACAATGTCCAACACCACTGTGCCCTCCCCATCCAGTTGAGCTCCGTTATGGGCTACAGAAGAATTGTTGAGTTCCTGTCCACAGGGATGTGCTTATTTGGAAAATAAGGTGTCAGCCGGGTGTGGTGGCTCACGCCTATAATCCTAGCACTCTGGGAGGCCAAGGCAGGAGGATTGCTTGAGGTCAGGAATTTGAGACCAGCCTGAGCAAGCACGAGACTCTGTCTCTACTAAAAAACAGAAGAAAAAAATTAGCCAGGCAACTAATAATAGAAATAGTTAGCTGGGTGTGGTGGTACACACCTGTAGTCCCAGCTACTTGGGAGGCTGAGGCAGGAGGATCGCGTGAGCCCAGGAGTTTGAGGTTGCTGTGAGCTAGGCTGATACTATGGCACTCTAGCCTGGGCAACAGAGTGAGAATCTGTCTCAAAAAAAAAAAAAAAAAAAAGAAAGATAAGGTGTGTATCCATGAAACTGTTATTGAGAGAAGGAATCGTGTGTAAAAGCATTCATTTAATCATCATTTATTATGTGCCTGCTGTGTGCCAGGGACAATGCTAGACCTTGTGGAGCATGCAGTTGCGAGCATGGGAGACAGGTCAACGGGCGATTGTTCTGTAGTGTGTCCGGTGCCATCATGGGGGAGATATTGATTGCTACTGGAATATTCTGGAGGAGCATGTAAAGCCCAGACTCAGGGGCTTAGGGGAGGTTTTCTGTCACAGGTGGGTCTCTAACCCAATACCTAAATGATGAGGAGACAGCAAGGTAAAGGGGGAGAGAGGAAGACACACTGCTCCAGGCAGAAGGAACAGCATGCGCAAAGGCTCAGAGGTAGGAGACCGTGAGAAACTGAAGGTGGTTCAGAATGGTCGGAGCACGGAAGGGCACAGGCCGGCCCATGAAGGGTCTTGTCACTGGGCTACAGAGTTCGAGTGCACTTGTTACGTGACCGAAAGGTTCCAGTCAGGGGAGTGACACAGTTGGATCTGGGGTGTTTAGAAAGATCCCTAGGGGACAAGACTAAAGGCTAGGAGACCAGTCAGGTGAGCAAGAGAACGGCCCTTGGGCCTGGAAGATGGCAATGGCAAAGGAGACAAGTGGTGGGTTCTAGAGCAAGTGTCCTCAAACTACGGCCCACGGGCCACATGCGGGCCGCTAGCACATTCATCCCCGGCCCTCCAGGTGTTTTTGCTGCTGCTGTCTGTCCTGCTTAGCAGCCGACTTGTCCCAGGCCCACCAGTGCGCACTCTCCAATGGTCTGATGGACAGTGAACTGGCCCCCTGTTTAAAAAGTTTGAGGACCCCTGTTCCAGAGAGAGTTTTTGAAGGTAGGATGTACTGGCTTTGATGTTGACCGGCTCCATATAAAAAAAAAGTAGTCAAGGATGACTCAGGTTTTTGACTTGAGCAACTGGGGAGATGCTGGTGCTATTTTCTGAGATGAAGAATGTACAAGGAAGAACAGGTTTTTGGGAAGATGATGTGTTCAGGTTGGGACAGGTTCTGTTTAATGTTTCTGTGGCACATTGTGCTTTGGAGGCAGATGATTGGGGTTCTAATTCTGGTTTCTCGATTCCTGGTGGTGTGATGTGATCCTGGGGAAAAGAAAGTACTTTTTCTGTGCCTCAGTTTCCTTCTCTGTAAAATGAGGGTAAGAAGACGACCGGCCTGGAGGGTTTTAAGAAGATGTAAACGTGTTTAGGAAGATAGGTAGCACAGAGTGAGCACTGGTGTTGGTAGTGGCGTTATCTTGGTGGGAGGGGCCTGAGACAGGTGCACAGGTCTAGAGCTCACTGTGCCCCAGATCAAGAGCTGGGAGGGGCAGGGAGGGAGCCGAGAGCCGAGGTCATTGCTGCTCTATCCTTCACTTCCGGACAAGTGCTTGAAAGGCCAGAGACCTCCTATAGTGCCAGGAAAAAATTTTTGCTTGGACTAAGGGGAGAGTAGGGGAGGTATCATGGACTCCCCTAGAATCAGTTCTTTCCTCCAATCTGCTATTTCAGCATCTCCTGCAATTTCAACTCTTAGAGCAAAAATGCTCTTGGAGATCTTAACATGTATGGGAGATTCTGACCCCTCTAGGAACCCGATGAAAGCCAAAGACGGTCTCCTTAGAAAAGTGGACATTTCCAAAAAGCAACATATGGTTCTTGGATTTTCACAGAATGGTCTCAAACCCATGCATTACCAACACCACCACCACCACCACCATCGTCATCATCATCATCGCTACTATTTTTATTGAGTACAGACTCTGTACCAGGCTCTGAATAAAGCAGATACAATTCCTGGCTTCATGGAGCTTCCATGTTAGTGGGGGAAATGTCAAAAAATAAGCAGATCCACTCAAATGATAATTAATAATGCTATGAAGGGGAAGAGCTGGGTGTTATGAAAGAGAAGCCCAGGGGGAAATAATGGAGATCAGGGCTTCCTAGGGGAAGCTGTAGAAAAAGTGTAGGTTTAGGCAAATATTAGTAGGAAGAGTATTCTGAACATGGGGGAGAAGCATGTGCAAAGGCCTTGAGGCACAAAAAAGCTAACTATTTCTGAAGAACTGAGAAAAAGGAGAAGAATGGCAGGATATGTCTTTGGACAGGTGAGCAAGGCCAATACTATGCATGGTCTTGTTGAGGATTCTGGACTTTATCCTAAGAGCAGTCAGGAGCCCTTGGCCAGCCATAAGCTGAGGACTAACATAGTCTGGTTTACATTCCTTTTTTTTTTTTTTTTTTTTTTAGTCTCGCTCTGGTTGTCTAGGCTAGACTGCTGTGGCATCAGCCTAGCTCACAGCAACCTCAAACTCCTGGGCTCAAGTGTTCCTCCTGCCTCAGCCTCCGGAGTAGCTGGTACTACAGGCATGCACCACCATGCCCAGCTAATTTTTTATACATATATTTTTAGTTGTCTAGCTAATTTCTTTCTATTTTTAGTAGATACAGGGTCTCACTCTTGCTCAGGCTGGTCTTGAACTCCTGAGCTGAAACGATCCTTCAGCCTCGGCCTCCCAGAGTGCTAGGATTAGAGGCGTGAGCCACCGTGCCCGGCCTGGTTTACATTCTTAAAAGACCATGGGCTGCAGTGAGACAGATGAGTTATTAAGAGAACAGGAATAAGGCCGGGCGTGGTGGCTCACGCCTGTAATCCTAGCTCTCTGGGAGGCCGAGGCAGGCGGATCACTCAAGGTCAGGAGTTCGAAACCAACCTGAGCAAGAGCGAGACCCCATCTCTACTATAAAAGAAATTAATTGGCCAACTAATATATATAGAAAAAATTAGCCGGGCATGGTGGCGCATGCCTGTAGTCCCAGCTACTCGGGAGGCTGAGGCAGTAGGATCACTTGAGCCCAGGAGTTTGAGGTTGCTGTGAGCTAGGCTGACGCCACAGCACTCACTCTAGCCTGGGCAACAAAGTGAGACTCTGTCTCAAAAAAAAAAAAAAAAAAAGAGGACAGGAATAGAATCAGAGTGACCTCAAAGGAGGCTGTTGGCTCAACCCAGCCCAGAGGTGACGCTGCCTTGGCGTAGTGGGTGGCGATGGAGTGGACACACGTGAGATGCTTTTTGGAGACAGAATGAGCAGGTTGGACTAGATGCAGAAAGAGAGGGAGAGAGTGGAGGCAAAGAGCAAGTCCCTGGTTTCTGGCTTTATCAACTAGGTACATTGGAGGTGCCATTTGCTGAGTTTCATTTGGTGGGTGGGGAACATTTAAAACCAAGAGTTCCATTTAGAAAAGAGATTGAGATGTCTGTGAGAGATAAAAGAGGAGATGTCAAGTAAGCAGTAGATATATATCTGGGCTCAGAAGAAAGGTCCAGGCTACAGTTAGGAAGTCGGGGCACCCCATAGAGTTGGTATTTAAAACTTTGGGATTGGATGAACTCACCCAGGAGAAGGCCCAGAACCAAGCCACAAAGAACACTTAGAGAATGGAAAAACAAGCACCACATATACTCACCAGCAAACTGGTATTAACTGAACAGCACCTAAGTGGACACATAGGTACTACAGTAATAGGGTACTGGGCAGGTGGGAGGGGGGAGGGGGGCGGGTATATACATACATAATGAGTGAGATGTGCACCATCTGGGGGATGGTCATGCTGGAAACTCAGACTTGTGGGGGAAGGGGGGAAAGGGCATTTATTGAAACCTTAAAATATGTACCCCCATAATATGCCGGAAAAAAAAAAAGAAAAGAACACTTAGAGGTCAGGGAATGAAGGTAGCGTTGGGAAAAGTGCCTGAGAAAGCGGCCAAGTTCAAAGCTAACTTTGTGTCCTTTCCCTCTGCAGTGGACGGAGGCTATGGCTACCTGAAGGATGCAATGTGGTGGGCTGGATTTCTCACCAGTAAGTGGGGTTTTTTGCTACTAATCACACTGGCCTGTTGACAGCAGCAATGGAGACAAAGGGAGGGGTGGGTGGGGCATTTTTGTCTCTATTGTGGAAAAGTATAAATCTGAGGCCCAGATTCTTAGGGGGAAACCTTGATAACCTTTGCTGGTAGAACATCTTTCCTTCATCTCAGACTCAGTCTTCATCCATGAAGCATCTACCCCCATTGTGACTAGTATAGAGCTAGTAACGACGAAGGTGTATTTTCTGAACTTCTCTCGAAGCAGAGGGTGGTGATATCACTGCCTCTTGGCAGTGGACTCTTGGACTTCTACATGGGAGAATTTGGGGCTCCTAAAACAACTTCCATACCCCATAGGCAATTTGATTTTTTGGCCTACGCAGCAATACCTGGTCTGCCACTCAAGGTTTGCCCAAATTTGTACACGTACACTTTTCCCCCACTTTCCAACCTCCCTCTTTGTCTATCAAACCCTCTTTTAGGAGGAAAATCGTCCATCGTCCGTCTATTTATAATCCCGAGTCAGGTTTTGATCCGTGTCTTAGCCAGAGCTATCAGTCATCATCTGCTTTCAGAAAAGAGACTCAGTGTGTTCTCTACCAGCAGAGAGACAGAAAAGCCACTTGCAGGAGTTTGCAGACTGGAAAACTCAGATGGGAAGAATATAGGCCCCTTGGGAATGTCAGTGTTTTCTTTTTTTTTTTCTTTTTCTTTCTTTCTTTTTTTTTTTTTTTTTTTTTGAGACAGAGTCTTACTTTGTTGCCTGGGCTAGAGTGCTGTGGCATCAGCCTAGCTCACAGCAACCTCAAACTCTCAAACTCCTGGGCTCAAGCGATCCTTCTGCCTCAGCCTCCCAAGTAGCTGGGACTACAGGCATGTGCCACCATGCCCGGCTAATTTTTTCTATATATTTTAGTTGTCCAATTAATTTCTTTCTATTTTTAGTAGAGATGGGGTCTCGCTCTTGCTCAGGCTGGTTTCAAACCCCTCACCTTGAGCCATCCACCCACTTCAGCCTCCCAGAGTGCTAGGATTACAGGCGAGGCGTGAGCCACTGCGCCCAGCCTAATGTTAGCGTTTTCTAACCATCCGCCTGTCGGTCTAGAGTGACAACAGCCCTTCCAGAAAACAGGGGTCGTTGGCCCACTGGGTACCTGGAGAATCAACAAGTGTAACTATTTCTTCATTGATAATTACCACTTTCTAGAATTAAAGATATAGTCCAGAATGTTGTCAGTCCCTGAGATGAACTTAGCCATGCCTGTACTAGAGGCCAAGAGATCTGAAGAACAAGAAGGTTCTACCCACAAACATGTCATGTGGATTTGGGTTCTGGGCCTCAGCTTTACCATCTTTAAAGTGGGAGAATTTGATCAGAATAGTCTGGGACTGACCTGACCCAACTCTTTGGGGAGAGAGCATCAGAATCAGGATTTTATGGAATGCTGTTCTGGGATTCTATAGGTGGGTAAACATGGAAGGAAGCAGTCTTGACCCAGATTCATCTGGAATGGAGACGGTGTGTCCACACCACAGTGGCCTCTTTTCTCCCTTCATTTCCTAGTGGCTGCTGGAGAAGTTGCCAACTTCGGGGCCTATGCATTTGCACCTGCGACAGTCGTCACACCTCTGGGAGCGCTGAGTGTCCTCATAAGGTTGTTGTCCCCTCTCTAGCTGTCTCTGGCTCCTTCCTGCTTTCCATTTGTTGAGGCCTGGAAATGCCACATGGGGTGGACTGCCACTTGCCAATCGGGGACCTGGGTGGGACCCAGCCCCCAGAAAGAGGCAGCTTGCTATCCAGAGCCCTGGACCCTTGGGTTGTTTGCTGCTGCTTCCTCTCGACTACCTGGGTAATAGAGGGGCAGGCCAACCCCAAGCCTGGAAGGGCCTCCGCTGCCACCAGGTCAAGTGTCTCATGACAATATTGTGGGTCCCCAGTAGAAGCAGCCTGCAAGTGGAGAGCATGAGCCCTAGGTTAACACTACCTGAGTTCTAATTCTTGCTCTACTGCTGAGTAGTTATGTTACCACGAGCAAGTGACTGAACCACTCTAAGCCTCAATTTCCCCATCTGCAAAGTGGGAATGCTGATAATACTAACCTGGAGGCATTGTTCCCAGGACTAAATGACGTAATGCACAGAAAATGCATGCATTGAGGGCTTACTATGGGCTAAACTTTCTAAACACATCCTGTGTAATAACTCATTTAATCCTCACAGTATCCCCACCTAAGGCCAAGAGAGGTGAAGCAACTTGGCCAAGGTCACCAGGTTCCAGGTGGCCAGGCCAGGATTCCAACTCAGACAGTGTAATTCCAGACTCAGGATGCTTAACTACTACACCACACTGCCTCCCAGCTAAACACTTAACAAAGTGTTTGTTAATGTCTGACGGTTTTTATGTTTTTGTTTTGTTTTTTTTTGAGACAGAGTCTCACTCTGTTGCCAAGGCTAAAGTGCCGTGGCGTCAGCCTAGCTCACAGCAACCTCAAACTCCTGGGCTCAAGCGATCCTCCTGCCTCAGCCTCCTGAGTAGCTGGGACTACAGGCATGCGCCACCATGCCCGGCTAATTTTTTCTGTATATTTTTAGTTGTCCAACTAATTTCTTTCTATTTTTTAGTAGAGACAGGTTCTCGCTCTTGCTCAGTCTGGTCTCGAACTCCTGAGCTCAAACGATCCTCCCACCTCGGCCTCCCATAGTGCTAGGATAATAGGCATGAGCCACTATGCCCAGCCAGTCTGATGGTTTTTAAATAACGGATGGTAACTGTGTGTGTTTCCCTACGCCCCCAGTCCTCTTGAGTTACAAACACAAAACAAGTTCCTCTTCCATGGGTGTCCTGGAACCCCATTTGAAGGAGTCTTTTATTATTAGCCTAATCTTGGGACTCTGGTAAATCCCAGCTGATCACACGCAGTACTCATAATTTCCTCGTTTGTTTTACTGTCTTGGTGACAATTTGGCAACATTTACACAATCAAACAGCAAATGCAACCATGACTCACACTGCACACCTGGCCTAGCTGATTTCACAGCTGATGGAGCTGTGATGCCACTATTGCATGTCTGATTAGTTTGCAAATTCCCACCCAGGGAAGGTGGGAGAAGCATGGAATCCTCCAGTGTGTGGCCCCTGCCTCCATGAATGTCTCTCTTTTTTTTTTTTTTTTTTGAGACAGAGTCTCACTCTGTTGCCCAGGCTAGAGTGAGTGCCGTGGCATCAGCCTAGCTCACAGCAACCTCAAACTCCTGGGTTCAAGCAATCCTTCTGCCTCAGCCTCCCAAGTAGCAGGGACTACAGGCATGCACCACCATGCCCGGCTAATATTTTCTATATATTTTTAGTTGGCCAATTAATTTCTTTCTATTTTTAGTAGAGATGGGGTCTCACTCTTGCTCAGGCTGGTTTTGAACTCAGCCTTGAGCTATCCGCCCACCTTGGCCTCTCGGAGTGCCAGGATTACAGGCGTGAGCCACCGCGCCCGGCCTCCATGAATGTCTCTTGAATGGGAAATTATAGGCAAAAACTTTTTTTTTTTTTTTTGAAGTTTTGGAAGAGACACAGGAGACAGACAAGGAATTTAGACACCAATCCCCTCTCTTTGGATACCTTGAACCAGGGTTTTTAAAAGTTTGTTGGGTCCCAGGACAGCCAGCAGATTTTTACCCTAAACAAATGGCACATTTGTAAAAAAGCAAACGCAAGCCCAGTGATGATACCTCGCTTGCCCAGCTTCTTTCTCTTCTTCTCTTACCTCTACTGGCTCATCCAGAGGATGTGAGGGGAAAGGAAAGCACGTCAGCGAGGAACAGCAAGGAACTGGAAGTGTTTTGCCCAGAAACTGAAGACTCAGGAAAGTCATAAGGATCTTCTTCAATGAGGTGTAGAGGAAAACCCATCAGCTTTATAATTAACACTTGAGCTTGAATCCTGGCTCCACTACTTATCAGTGGTTTGACTTTGCCAATTCACTTTGACTTCTATGAGCCTCAGGTGTCTTGTCTATAAAATAGGGGTAGTAGCCTTTACTTCGTCAAGAGTTGGGAGATGTTAGTGAGAAAAATGCAAAGTTCCTAGTGCTGTACCTAGTAGGTAACATATGCCTAAGACATGCTGCCTGTTATTGTCACTGCAGTTGTTTATAGTGGCATATACAAATGGAAGACGGAATAGATTTGGTCTCTAAGACCTGAGGAACAGAAATGGGATGAGGAGTAGAAACTACCAGGAGGTATAGTTTTGATGCATAATTAGAGTGAACCTACAATGGAGTCATTTGGCTTGTTGAGGGGGTGAGCTCCCTGTCACCCGAAGTATGCAAGCCAAGGCTGAAAGCCATCTGTCAGCAGTGCTGAGAAAGGACGTGATCACTGGGTAGGGAGTTAGACAAGAGCGCTTTGAAGGGTTCTTCCAACTCTTTCTGTTTGGGAATACTTTCACCTGCGTTTCTCTTCCCCCAGCAAACATTGTAACCCTCTCAGAAATGAGTTTCTATTCCAAACATTTTGGGGGGATCGAGAAAAGTTTCCACGTGAGCGAGTAGTGAGTTCTAATCTGTTGTTCTCTGAGAGAGCTGGCTCAGCCCCCAGTTTTCTCTGGGACACGGGGACAGGCAGGGCTGCCCTAATCCCTTTCTCCCATTTCCACATGCAGTGCTGTCCTCTCCTCCTATTTTCTGGGAGAGACCCTGAACCTGCTGGGCAAGCTGGGGTGTGTGATTTGTGTGGCCGGCAGCACAGTGATGGTGATACACGCCCCCGAGGAAGAGAAGATCACCACCATCATGGAGATGGCTTCCAAGATGAAAGACACAGGTAGGCTCGGGCACCTGGGGAGCAGAAGAACACAGGGGGAGAAGCCTGCAGAAGGTCTGATTGGGCTCTGACCATCTCAGATGCTGCTACCTAGAGGACAAGGCAAGCAAAGGTGGCGGGCGGGGACTTAGCAAGGCTGGCTTAAAGCCTTCCTGGTCCCATGCATTATGGATACCATCGATTCAGTGTTTATTATGTGCCAAGTCCCGTTCTAAGTGCTTTATAGACGCGATCCCATTGAATCCCACAAAACGGCTGTAGGAGGAAGAGCCTGTTGTTGGTCTTCTTTTCAAATGAGGAAACAGGTCTTGGGAGTTTAACAACATGCCCGAGTTATTAGCAAAAATGTAAAGCCGGGGCTGGAACCCGTGTTTGCGTGACTCTAGAGCCCACCGTCGTAGTGCCACCTCCCGCTGCCCCGGGTCGAGGCCCTAGACGCTGACTGCCTCCCTCCCTTCCCAAAGGGTACATCGTGTTTGCTGTGCTCCTGGTGGTGTCCTGCCTCATCCTCATCTTCATCGTCGCCCCTCGGTACGGGCAAAGGAACATCCTCGTCTACATCGTCATCTGCTCTGTGATTGGGGCCTTCTCCGTGGCCGCTGTCAAGGGGCTGGGCATCACCATTAAGAACTTCTTCCAGGGGCTGCCGGTGGTGCGGCACCCGCTCCCCTACATCCTGTCCCTCATCCTGGCGCTCTCCCTCAGCACTCAGGTCAACTTCCTCAACAGGGCGCTGGACGTTTTCAACACCTCCCTGGTGTTCCCCATCTACTACGTGTTCTTCACCACGGTGGTGGTCACCTCTTCCATCATCCTCTTCAAGGAGTGGAACAGCATGTCTGCCGTGGACATAGTGGGCACCCTCTCTGGCTTCGTCACCATCATCCTGGGTGTGTTCATGCTTCATGCCTTCAGAGACCTGGACATCAGCTGGGCCAGCTTGCCTCACACGCACAAAAACCCACCCCCGCCTCCCGCCCCGGAGCCCACTGTCATTAGACTGGAAGACAAGAATGTCCTTGTGGACAACATAGAACTTGCCGGCACCCCGTCACCAGAAGAGAAGCCCAAAGTATTTACAATCCGCTCTTAAAGCTTGGAATACACGAGCGAGAGGATGAGCCGATGGCATAGGCTGATCGCTCCATTTAGAAACCACTTGGTTATTTTCAGCACAGCCGCCTGGTTACCAATGGGCTCTCTTTTCTTGAGATGTTCATTTATACCTCATCGCTGTTTCCGGGAGAAGAATCCCTACCCAGAAAGCAGTGGTGGCAGAACTTTCTGGAAACACAGCCTCAGTGACCAAATACTCTAGTTTACATTGGTGCCAGCAGGGGCGCTGTGCCTCTCTTCCCACTCGTTCCCTGGTGCCATCTCTGTGTTCTTGGGAAGACGACAGAATCTGACCTGTTGAATGTAGTGCAGTCCAAGATATCTCCTGATGAGACATCGGTCATCAGGAAAAATCCTTCGCATCAGTCCTCCTGAGATGGAATCGCCACTCCTTAGCCCGAGAATGAAACAGAGCCGGGTCCCTGAGGCTCCGGGGCCCGTTTGCCATGCCTCGCACCCAGAGCTGACACGGACACCACCACCATAAACTGTCCTGTTGCTTCCGCCACTTCCTCTTTGGAGACGGAAGCAAGACCTCAGCTGACCTTCTTACTGTGAAAGCCACCTGATGTCTCAGGGAACAATTTCAACCAGCCCCTAACCCAAGCACTCCCTTCTGCCTGGTGGTCGGCATCGTGATGTCCACCCAGTCCGTCCCACCCTGTCCCCTCTCTGCGGACATCCACAGAGTCAGTCATGGAGATGCACAGCCAGTAATCTTCCAACTCAAAACAAAACAGCAACAACAAAAGATGCTGCAAAGCTATAAGCACTGCTGGCCAAACCAATCCAGTGCTTCATTTTGCCTTACTATGGAAAGAGAACGGCAACTGCACTGCCCTTGAACGTGGCCGGGCTGCTGAGCTGGGTTTGGCAGAATGCATTTGACTTTTTCTTGAGGAGTCAGCCAAACTGTGACATGAGGAGGGGAGAAGGAGGATGAGGAGCAAAGCCGGGATGTGGCAGAAAGCAGTCACAGGCTCTCTGGAAACCAGGGACTAACTCGTGTGTTTACGCTGGTGCTCAACAAGGGACTTAGGAGAAAAGGGCTCTGGGGTAGCTTCTGGATGCAGCCCTAAAGGCTTGGCCAGCGGGATCAGCTTTGCATCTCCATGGCCAAGTGGGGGTGCAGGTTTGGCACGGGTGCATTCTGGCTGTTGGCTAGGTTGCCACTGAGTCCCCAGCTCCACTGAGGAGCTGCCCACACTGGGGACAGCATGCTGTGATGTTTCTAACACCACCTGCTGTGAGGACTGCTGCTGATCCCCTCACGTTTGGCCAGAGGCGCCCATGAAACCAGAGCAGCTGGAGAGAGATATAATTCACTCTCCTTCTTTGCCCGTCTTCTTCCCAGTGGTGCGAGGATTGTGAGAAAGGGAAGTTAGGGGGCAGTGTATCTGGAAAGAGGGAATATTGGGTCCTCAGCCCCCCAGCTGGTGCAGAGCCTTCCCTGTGTGACCCCCTACCTGTGCCCCGTGTTTGCACCCCACACCCTAACGTCGTAGCCAAGCCCAGGCAAACTCTTGCTGGCCTTGGAGCTCCAAGGCTCGGCCTAGCAGCAGACTGGCTCCCTGCACCTCCAGCCTCCAATCCCCAGATTTTAATGAATGTGGATTTCTGTCTGGAGCTAAAATCAATGCAACACGTTGGATCTCGGGAATGGCAGTAAACTGAGAGCATGGCCCTGCGAGCATGATCGGCAGGGTCAAGAATAAAGACTTCAAAGTGGATTCACTTGATACTGGTGTCTTGACCTTCTTTGAACACAGAGCAATTCAAATGGGTTCCTCTAGTGTTGAGGCCGGTCTCCAGTCTCTGAAAGCGTGTGGCTGCCAACAAAGTCCCTACGGCATCCTTTGTATTTATACCCTCGAGAGAGTGGGAAAGGTGGTTTTTGGAATAGAGGCAGCAGACAGTAATTCATCCCTTGTAAATGCCTGGGCCCACTCCAGGCATGAAGGACAGTAAGTGCCTCCTGTGAATTCTCTAATTCCTCACAAATCCCCAAGGTAGATATGTTTTTATCCTTCTTTTTCTTTTTTGAGATAGGGTCTTGCTCTGTCACCCAGGCTGGAGTGCAGTGGCGCGATCACAGCTTCTTGTAACCTCAAACTCCTGGGCTCAGGTGATCCTCCTGCCTCAGCCTCCCCTGTAGCTGGGACTACAGGCATGCGCCACCATGCCCGGCTAATTTTTTCTCTATATTGTTTTAGTTGTCCAGCTAATTTCTATTTTTAGCAGAGGCGGGGTCTCGCTCTTGCTCAGGCTGGTCTCAAACTCCTGAGCTCAAACTATGTGCCCACTTTAGCCTCCCAGAGTGCTAGGATTACAGGCGTGAGCCACCGTGCCCGGTGCTCAGCTGTCTTCTGAGTGCAATAGTGTAGCATGAGAAGAAACGTATCTAGAGACTCCCAGGACCATTCAGGCCTTTAATGATGCAAGACCCAATTAAACCAGACCAGCCTGTGTCCAGGTGCAACAACAACCAGCGGCTTCTCCTGGTCATGGGAAATCCCGAGGCCTTGCTGTGGCTCTAGGTCTAGCATAATAATGTTCTTTGTGGGCGCTCCTTCTGAGGAGTCCACGTGTCATGGATCCTAGCCAGTCTAAGCAGCGGCCCATTAAAACACACATACAAAGAGTTGCCAAACGAGATAACATTCCAAATGACAAACGGTTCATTTTAATTAAATACGAACAAGGAAAAAAAGGCACCATGGCCCATTCAAGTATTTTGCATAGATGTACAAATATTGTAAACAATTAATAGGTGGACAAGAGAGAAGACGACCTGTTTTCTGTGAACAATCTCCCAAATAAAAAGAAGATTCACATTGCCCTGGATCTCAGACACATACACACACACAGTGGATGGTGTGAGAGGACACATGGAGGGTGACTTTGGGGACATTGGGCGTGGATTTTGCAGAACCTCTCCTTAGCAGGCTTCCCTCCATGTGGGGGACCTTTCCAGTTGGCATTCCCTTGGCTTTCTTGGGTGTCCAGCAGAGCTGTGATGTATGCATTTAACATGATTACTCACTTTAGAACTGGTCCCTAATTTTAAAAACGCAAGACTTCCATGCCCTCTGTCAAATAGGAACGAATGAGGAAATAAGGGAGGAGAGAAGATATTCGAAAGAAAGATGGCAAGAAATGGTCAAGGGACTACTGTGATGGGGGAAAGGTGTGTTGCAATACAGAGAACTCTCTGACCAGAAAGTCTGCAAGCTTCTCGGACCCTAAGATCTGCAAGAATCTCAGAGCTGGGGCAGAAAAGGGCTTTCTTTTTACAGGGGGAAGTCAACACGGCTAAAAGGAATGGATGCAAGCAGGTACTTATTAAAACTCCCAGAAAGACAGGGAGACAGGGGCACTATCTTGCTTGAGATTTGTATTTCAGAGATGGCTCCAAGGCTCTTAAGAAAAACATTCCAGAGCTGTAAACCTGGCAGGAGGCTAATTTAGCTTTTATAAAGATTTACGTGCATCTCTATCCGAGAGGGTGGTAACTCACTAAACCCAACTTTGGCGAGGCTTCCCTCCTCCCCACCAGACCCTGGATGGACCTTGACCTGCCCTCAACTTTGGCAGGAAAACATCCCCCGTTTAACAACCCATCCACCTCCAAAAAAGGGCATGCACAAAGACATTCCCTGAATGTGGCTGTCTCTAGCCGTGTTTACTTCTTCCAGTAGAAGAATAGGCCTTCTTTGCCCAGGCTCCGAGACGCTTGCTGATCTTGCAGTAGGTCGGGCTGGGCATGCTCCCTATTGCAAAAGCTCCCCTTGCCAGTACTTCCTTTCCCCAAATTGCAATAATCCCTTCGAATAAGGTCTCTCCTTCCCTAAGCCCGGGTTTATTTGTATTTGACGCCTCACAGGAGCACGACAGGCACTGGAAAGAAAAGGGGACGTATGATGGTGGGTCTTCCCCTGCGCAGCCTCCCTGAACAGGGCCAGGAGGGAGACAGCCGATAGAACCAGCTGCCGAAAGTCTCTATCAAATTAAAAAAACAAAACTCCACCATCTTCCAGTTCACAGTACAATTTTATGGGATGGAGGTGGTATGAAAATAATGAAGAAAACAAAAACAAAAAGCAAGAAAACAACCCAGGTCTCTTTAGGGTATGGTCCCAGGGAGGGTGGACTGCAGGTTCAGAAGCCTCATGCTGTCACAATGGCTGTGGCATTGTCCCTTTGGAGCCGCCTAACTCGTGGACAAGCCACAGGAACATCTATGAGGCATGGGCTGGGGTCTGGGGGTGTTATTTATTTTCACTTTGCTTTTCTGGGGATCAGCCGTGAGGCACGGGGCAGTGCATTTACATGGAAGGCTGTCCCCTGACTTGCTCAGGCCGCCAGGAAGGTGGGGGGAATGGATCTGGGAGCAAGAAGGGCCCAGGCCGGGGAGACAGGGCACCGGTATCACAGCCACCCCCGAGGAGAGAAGAACTCATTTTCCTGAGATCTTTCTAAATCCACCCCAGGTTTGTGCACATCCCTATCTCCCGTTAATCGACAAACCCAAGAACATCTATGAAGCACCTACTGTGTGCAGAGAACTATAAAGAGGCCCTGGGGTGGTGGGTGGCCTCAGTCTTTGCATTGAGGTTTTCAAGAGCAAACAAGTGCCCACTGCAGCAGGTGGGGACGCCCTGGAAAGCCCCAGAGGAGTGACAGTCAGGCCAGCTCCCCACTGGAGAGCCACCCAGCACCTTCCTGGAGCGGGAGACGGTCTCTCGGAGAACGTCTGCCGCTACCTGGAGAAAATTGTCCTGTCTAGCAGAGCACCGCAGTCCTCCCTCCCTGCTCCGGGAGGACGGGGCCACGGCAGCCTGGGCACCCCATGTGCTCACAGCTCTCTTTCTGCGAGGGTCAGGGAAGGGCAGTGGCCAGAGGGAGAGGACGAAGGGAAGTGAGGGATAAAAGCCAGCTTGGGGAGGAGGAGAGGTGCCAATTAACAGCGCTGATTGTTCCAGAACAGCTGCTGATGGCTGGCTGTCTTCTCGAAGGCTCTCAGCTGCAGAGGCTCCCTGGGTTAGACACAGGTCTGCTCTCGCTCCGAGAGCCACGGTCCCGCCTCGAGCCAGCGACCAGACCACTAGGGCAGGCTGGCTCCCTTGTGCACACTTTGTTAACAGCCGGGCTCCCTCGGGCGTTGGCTACGTTTGCCACACCTGCTCCCACGCGTGGGGGAACCTCAACCCAGTGTAGGTCAAGGAGTAAGGAGGAAGACCCTGACCCTGCTGAGGTCACAAAACACAATGAAAACTAAAGCGATGACCCCCCAGGGCCGTGCCCTGAGTCCACTGGGGCCAATGCTCTTGAGATCCAATGCGGGACATCCAGTGGCCAACCTGGAGGCAGGACCCTGACGTGCAGGTCACAAGCACCTGGTCACCAGAAAGTCAGGACTGCGGAGGGGCCGCTCACCCGAGCACCACGCATCAGAGGGGGGTAGGGGGGAGGTAAAGAGAGAAGCATGGGGCGCTAGGAAAGTGCAGAAGAAGAAACAGAAAGCAACCCAAAATGACCGCAAGTCGGGAGTCGCAACCTTTGGCATCTCAGCTCAGAGGAGGCCCGCGCCTGGCGCTCCCCTGCTGTCTACACTGCCTACAAATAGTACCTGTCGGAGTCGGAGTGACCCGTGTGGATAAGAGGACGTGGGTGTTCGGGGGGAAGTGGGAAGGGGACTTGGCTTGTCACATGCAGGCACATAGCCGGAAGCTGTCACCTCCAACAAGCCCAGTGGGCAGGGCCGAAGTGATGGCTGGTGCAAGTGCCCCTTCCTCAGTCCCTAAAAGCTAAAGGGGAGGGGTAAGTGCCAGCCTCTGTCCAGCCCGGGGCCACCAGGGGAGACAGGAGCAGCGGGAAGCTCTCGTGCGTACCCTCTCCCACAGGACACGGACCGATGGCTTCTGCAGGCCACATCCTGGCCTGAGGGGCCCAATAGGCCGTGTCCCCGCTGCGCTGGCCGGCTGGGACGGCCCTGACCTGGGGGGCTGGGAGAAGACGCTGCCACCCGCCCTCCCTCGTGCTCTCCCCTCCCTACCGGGCTATCTATTGCACAAAATCACGCTTAGAAGCCGGCGGGTCGCAGGCCCCCTGGGTCCTGGAGGAAGCCGAGGGGGCACCGAGGCGAGAAGGGGACTTTCGGAGACGTGGTGGTTCCGGAGGAGGGCGGGCGGGGCTCGGAGGTGGCCGGACATGCTTCTTTCAGGTTCCGTGGCCCTGGACCCTCTAGGGCGTCCAGAGTCCATAAAGGAAATGTAGAAACCCCTTAGGTGGGTCTAGATTTTCGAGGGAGTCATCCTGCCAGCCCGCTGTGACCTGTACTCTGGAAACTGTGGAAAGAGAGAGAAGGGAGGGAGGAAGACATCAGCTCACTGCTGATCGACAGGAGCGAGCGGGAGCTGTCCTCCCGATTCTAGCAGCTTGAAAGACGGATCAGGAAAGGTTTCCAGCGGAAGCCTGTCAATGCACCTGCTCACACAGCCCACCAGCCCCGCGGGGAGGGCAGGGTGGGGACCCCATCTCAAGCTGACTGGTTATCCCCCTGCCTCCCTTCACCCCTAAGCTGCAGCGCAGCCCACAGACTTCCCAGGGCTTCGTGGGAATGCAGGTTGGTGGCCAGAGTTCATCAGCCACGAAGAAGAGGTTACAAGGGGACTGTGTGTGTGCAGCCTGCCTCCCCACCCCCTTGCTCTTCACAGCAACCCGATGGTGCTGGGGACTTCTGCTTTCTACAGTGGCTTTTTTACAAATAAGGAAATTGAGGCTGGAGAGAGGGACTTGCTCAGGGTCAGGAGCAGAAGGAGGTGTGAAGCCACCAGAGCTCGGGCTCCTAAGCTTCACCTACATGAAGACAAAACACCCTACCACAAATACGACGGACGGTCAAGCAGGCACCAAGAAATGCTAAACTTTTGTCCTTGGCTGTTGTTCTGGAAGCTCAGCCCAGAAGACCAGAAGCATGAGCTGGTTCGTTTCCTCAGCCCCACGCTTGCCCCCCTGTAAGCCCTGTGGGACCGGGCTTTTACCCCAAGGGCTCCGGTGGACGCAGTGGACTCACCTTTGGAAGAGGTGCTGCCAGAGGCCGGGACTGCTGTGGGGTGGCAGCGGGGGGCCGCAGTGGGGAGGCCCCGCCTGGCCTGGGGAGGGCCTTGCGACCTGGCACAGGGTTTGCCGGGAGCGCTTTCTGGGGCGGCCGAGGCCTGGAGAAGTCCTGGAGAGAAAAGCAATAAGGCTCACTTGAAGGACGGAGGGGCCTGTCCGAGAGAGAATGCTCCTGGTATCTAATGCGCCAAAATCGGATGAAGAAAGGCAGGTACTGCAGGCTTTCGCTGAGAAAGCAATGGCGTGTCTGTGTGCATGTAATGTGTTTATATGCTCAGGAAGAAACCTTTCTGGAGAGCAAGCTGGAGTATCTGTCAAAATTAGAAATGAAGCCGGGTGCGGTGGCTCATTTCTGTAATCCTAGAACTCTGGGAGGCCAAGGCAGGAGGATCGCTTGAGCTCAGGAATTTGAGACTAGCCTGAGCAAGAGCGAGACCCCCGTCTCTACTAAAAATAGAAAGAAATTAGCTGGACAACTAAAAATATATAGAAAAAATTAGGCAGGCATGGTGGCGCATGCTTGTAGGCCCAGCTACTTGGGAGGCTGAGGCAGGAGGATCGCTTGAGCCCAGGAGTTTGAGGTTGCTGTGAGCTAGGCTGATGCCACGGCACTCTAGCCTGGGCAATAGAGTGAGACTCTGTCTTGGAAAAAAAAATTATAAATGATCAGTCTCTTACCTAATCATCCCACTACCTATGACCCCTGTTAGAGAACTATTTGCACAGGTGCACAACAATGAAATGGTGAGGATGTTCCCTGAAGCCCTGCTTGTGACAGCAAAGAAACTATAAATAGCCAAAACTTCCATCAGCAGAGAAATAACTAAAATTATAAAGTGATAAATGATGCAGCATTTAAAAAGAATGAAGTAGGTTGATGTGGGTTGATGTTTGAGGGTTGTTAAGTGAAAAAAAGCAAGCTAAAGTACAAGCTGCAGAGGACAGTTTGTCTAAAATAAGTCACCACGCGCCCCATCGAATGTAAACATACAGGAACAGAAAGAAGTTGGGAAGGGTACAGACCAGATTGAGAACAGAGGTTACCCTGGGAGGGGGTGTGAGAGGGGAGGGGTGGTCCAGGTGAAAACAGTTGATATTTTTAGCAAGAGCATATGTGTGTATTGCCTAGGCAAATAAAAAGAAAATCTAAGAAAAAAGAAGAAACCGCATTTTTTTTCACATTGGTTGATTTTTACTTTATTTTCCCAGCCCCACTAGGAGAGAGGCAGGGGTGGGGGTTTTGTCTGTTGGGTTCACTGCCACATTTCAAGCTGCTAGAACAGTGCCTAGGCTACACTGGCACTCGACACACATTAGTTGAATACATGTGCTAGTCAAATACCTTAAAATAAATATGTATTTCTTCTGTGTTGAAAAATGTTTTAAGGTACAAAGAATGGACTGTGCCACCTGCAGGCCCCCATGCTGGTGGGGTAGAAGGAGGAGCCAGCTACACAGATGGGCGTTCCAGTGCCTTCTCTCTGCGGCTTGCTCCTCTCTCGAGAGGGTCGCTAACAAGCACGAGAACGGGTACAAGGCAAGCATGCAGAGAGGGCGGGAGCCGCTCAGAGAGCCAAGATTTTTCACAAGAAGCTCGTCTGCATCAGAAAACGGAGAGCAGAAACTAAAGCTCAGGGAACAGAATGGAAGTCAATTCTTGGGAGCCAAAAGCTACGTTCTTCAGTTCCAGCCAAAGAACAATGCAATCTCCTCCCTTCCCTATCCCAGGCCAGCTGCCAAACTGCAGTGGCTGCCGGAAGCCAGGGTAGGGACTCAGCAGGGAGTGGCAGCTGGGCGCAGGTGTCAGGGTGAAGTTGGGAAAGGCTGGGCTCCCTTGGCCGCTTGCTGTGTGCAATGAGCCACCAGGGGTGGGGGATTGTTATCTGGGCAGGAGCCTCATCAGCCTGTCGGCACTGGGCCTACCAGGGCAGGACCAGCCACAGGCCACCTCTGATAGGATTCAGCTCAGCTCTACGAAGGGCCTTGGCCAGCACTGTTTTCCTGAAGCAGAAACAGCCCCGGAACCACTCTGGGCCACGGCTCCCTCCCTCACAGGTGGCATCGCACCCCAGCGGGTTGCACAAGCCACACACAGTTGCACAAGCCACACACATCGCCCCCTGCCAACCCCTATTTGCACCGGATCCTGGAGTCCTGTCTATTGTCTCTCGTACACATTCGTCACTGGCTTCACTCTGCCACCCCTGCCACTCGCTGCTCCCAGCTTTTATCATCTTTCTCAGGGCAACCTCTCAATCGCCTGACTAGGACATCCATTTGCTGCTAGGGCGATCCTTTCATTTTTAAAAACTATTTTTTTAATTGAAGTGTAATGCAGACATAAAAAGGTGAACACATCATAAATATACAACTAGATGAATTATCACAGCGTGGTCACACTACGTAACCCCCACCCGGGTCAAGACATAGAAGATCAGCCGCCCCAGAAGAATCTATGGGCCCCTCCCAGGCACGACACCTCCTTCCTGCCTAGGGCAGCCCAGAGCGAGCGTTGTAAGATCTCCTCATGTCACTGTGCTCCATGCATTCCTCCCCATGGAATGCAAAGCAAAGTCCTGACCAAGGCTATGTGGCCGGGGCATAGTCCATCCCCTCTTGGCTCTCTGGCTTCATGTCATAGCTCCTCACCCCCCCAACCCCCACAGGCCTTTAGGTTGTTTTGACCTGGGAGGCTCTCTCCCATCACAGATGGGATGTTGCTCCTTCATGTCTCAGCTCAAATGTCACTTCCTCAGGGAAGCCTTCCTGGATTTCCCAGACTAGGTCAAGTCCCCTGTTATTCTCTTCTGAGCACCCTGAATCTCCCCTTCATAGCACTTATTGTGTTGTAAGGACATGTATATTCCAGAGTCTCTTCTGCAGCAAAACTGATCCAGGTGGCAAAGCTGACATCTGCTGAGCTCACCCTTGCCTGGCAGAGCAGATGGTCATACACATTTGTGAAAAGAGCAGAGGAGCTTACAAAGTTTCACTCGCCACCTCCCCAGGGGGTCTAAATCCTCCCCAGCCCCAGGTGGTGGAGCTGCTGTGTTCTGGCCAGTAGACTAGAGCTTGTGAGCATCCCTGGGGCAGCGGGGTGTCTCACTCAGCTGCCTGAGCACTGGGTTCGAGTCCTAGTTCCTCCGCTCACAGACCAAGCAATGGCAGGTGAGGCCCTTCTACCCCACCACTCAGCGGCCTCAGTGAGAAACGAGGGCAGCAACAACTCACTTCTCGGAATGGCTTTGAGCAGGGAGGCGGCTGGCCTGATCTTGTCCCTGCACCCCCCACTCCGAGCAGCGGCCTCCCCCTGCCTGTCCCTGTCTGTCACAGAGAAACCCCTATCGGGGCCCAGGGGCCCAGGAAAAGCTGTGCTAGGGTCCTGGGGTTTGGGGCACCTGCTGCCAGCTGGGCAGCTCCCTGCCAGCAGCACCTGGGGGGCTGCACTGTTTCTCCCGCTGTCCCTGAGACTCTGACCCAGCCCTGGTGCTCTGCGCCTCAGCGTGCCATGGGGTGACGCCAACCCCATGTTCTCTGAACAAGCTTGCCGTGTGGGTAATTGTGCACCCCACGATTTGAAAAGAAATCCATACATTGAAGCCCCAACCCCAGAATCTGACCATATTTAGAGATAAAGCCTTCAAAAAGTTGACTGAATTAAAATAAGCCCATTAGGGTGGCCCTAATGCAATCTGGTGTCCCTATAAGAAGAGGAAATTAGGACACACAGAGAGACCACAGGGACGCACGAGCACAGAGGAAAGGCCATGCAAGGGCACGGCCAGAAGGTGGCCATCTGCACACTAAGCAGAGAGGCCGCAGGAGAATCCAGCCCTGCCAGCACCTTGATCTTGGACTTCCAGCTTCTAGGACTGTGAGAAGGTAAGAGTCTGTTGTTGAAGACATCAGTGTGTGGTACTTTGTCATGGTGGCCCCTGAACACGAATACACTCCATCTCCTCTCCCCTCTCCCCTCCTCCTCCCTCCTCCTCCTTTCTCCCCTGTTTCCCCTCTCTCCCTGCCCATCATTCCCCTCTTCCCTCTCTCCACAGGGTTCCTATCCCACCCCTGCCCCACCCGAGGGGAAAGGGACAGTAGCAGTTTCAAAGCTCAGAACCAAAGCTGATGCTCTCGGCTCTGCCAAATCACACCCCACCCTAGGGACCCGCCAAAGGCTGCAGCCGGCCCCACAGTCCTCAGGATCAGAGCCAGCCTGGGCCCTGTGGAGCCAGCCCTTGGACCATGCCCAAGAAAAGCAGTCTCACTTGAGGTGTTGCACCCAAAACACACAGGTGGGTTCCAGAAGGCACCACACCAAGCCACCACCCCGGAAACACCTGTGTCTGCACTTAAGTTAACTTCTGCCAGAAGGTGTGGTTGGAGCCATCAGAGCACAGACTTCAGGGTGGGGGCAGGGGTGGGGGTGGAGAGCCTGAACCCCACTCTCACCTCTCAGAGGCCCCTCCCCCCGCCCTTGCCCTGTCCATCAGATGAGCAAGGCATCGAGGTACCTCCCTCAGTAAGACTTCTGATCACTGCAAAATACTGACAGGTACAAGTTGGTGGGGTAAGTTCTATGATGCGAGAAGTACAAGGGCACCAAACTCAGACCTGAGGGGTCAGAGCAGGCTTCCGGGGAAGAGGAAGGATGAGGATGAACGGGCTCGCACGCCAGGGGCAGAAGGAACATGTCAGGCGGGACAACAGTGCGTGCAAAGACCTAGAGGACACAGACCACGGGGAACCGAAAGAACTTAATTTGGTGGGGAAGGTGGTTAGTAGTGTGTCCTGAAATAGGCCACCCAGGGAGGAAATGCCGTGTGGCTTAGGAGCTGCCTGGGGAGGCTACTTCCTCCTGCTCATTGCTCTAACCCGCTGCATGCCCCCGGTAGTCACCAGGACACAGGAAGAGCAGTCACTGTGTTCCACTTTCCCAGCTACTGACATTGCAGATTGCAGGTGGCCTTAAGAGCGATGCTCCCAGCCCAGGGTTGCTGAGAATCCACTTACCTGGGAGAGGATGCAATTTGGTGCAGGGGGTACTGGCCGGCTCGGGGGAGGCCTCCTGGAGGACTCCCTTCTCTCTACTTGAGCCCCGGGCCCTGGGGAGGTCCTAGCAGCCCTGCTCAGGTGTGCCGGCAATGGCGCGGGTGGAGACCCGCCGTGCAGATAGTCTGGAGGGGGTCGGGGAGGAGGCTGGGAGGGCTTCCGGAGGGTTTCAGGAGTGTTGATCACCTGTATGCATAAGACAAAAAATGTCTGAGACAAGGATGTCTCAATGCACTAAAACCTCAGGGCTGCCCTTGCGTGCCGCGTTGAGAGGACCAGAGCCCAAAGGGAGAACAGACATACTGACCCATTAAACCCCTAGCATCCCAGAGGTCAGATGCAACCTTCAAAGTCATTAGGGGGCATCAGAACAAATTGACATGTCTCTCAGGCCAATAAAATGTCGTTTATTACCAGTCCCAAAGGCCCACAGAGGCTCTTAGGAAAATCCAGCGCGGTCCTGAGGATAACAAAACAGTAACAATGTTTGAGGGGCAAAGCCCTTACCTTTCGCTTGCCCTGTGGTGTCTGCAACTTGAAAGTTGGGTTGGCATGACCAGTTCCGCTGTTCTGAGACACCCTGAAGGGACAGCTAGTAATGAGGAATGGGAGAGAGAGATGTTCAGCAAAGGTCAGTGACTGAGTTCCCTTTTACCCAAGCACAGCCAGCAAGCAGCTAAATCTTTCCAAAGTCTGCTCTGGAAGAAGTAGGATTGGTCTTTCCAAACCCCGTCTTCCCAAAGACTTGTGTGCGGCCAATGCAGAGGCCAATGGAGAACTCCCAAGAGAGCTGGCCTTACACAAAGCAGAATTTTCTCAGCACCTTCCCTTCATCCTTTTAAGACCGTTTCCCTCTAAGAAGACACAAGATGTCACCAGCCATCAACCAGTCCCCCTGGGCATAGATTCAGAAAGACCCGGGACTTACAATCCCCTCCAGAACAAGTGTAATTTACTAGAGGACTCAGAGACTACACATATCCAATATCCAAAAGAAGGAATCACTTTTTAAAAAAAGACTTTGTCTTTGTTTTGAATTGATGTCCAGCCACCCCTGTGACTGACTTGAGCTGTTGATCCCTTCTGTCATCTCAGTTTCCTGTTCTTTAAAATGCGGAACACATCAATTAGCTAAAGGATGGCAAATTGATTTTATTTTTTATTTCCAACTTGAATTGGCCGTGGGTAATCTGCTGAGAAGGATTCTGGAGTGATGACCAGGCTTAGTAGTGAGTACTTATAGTAAGATCAACTAGTGATGTCTGCCACGGTCACAAAGCATCCCAGCCAGGGAGAGGATGGTGTGTGTGTATCTTGCACTTATCTTCCCTAAATTAGCACCCAGCACCCCTAACACTTTGTCTAGGTACTTCTTCTTACAAAAAGCTTTACGATTCATAAGTAGAGGCCCAAGTCCCTCCTGGGACCCCATCATACCTGAACTGCTGCCTCAACTTGTAAGGGAGGGCCGAGGGCTTGAGTTGGCCCAGTTTGTTGTTCTGTCTGCAGCAGTAGAACATCAGCATGAGGACTGCCAGCACAAAGAGGGCTGAGAACACTCCCGCTATCACAGGACCAGCACCTTCCAGAAACAGAACCCAGGTGGGAGATTTAGAAGCTATCCTGGCGATAGCAGTGGATTTCTGACAATGTATTTCTGATTCTTCTTCAGATATTTGATTTGCATTTAACTTGTATTACTCACTTTAACTGACGAATTATAATAAAACACACACACTGTGTACCACTGAGAAACCACTAATATTTGCCTAAAGAGCCAGGCCAACTTGCTTTGCGCAGACCTTACGAATTGAAGAGAGGCAAGCAGTTCAAGCTCTGTTCTCATTTGCCACTAGTTTTCGGCCTGAATCATACTTTTCCTGGACACAAGGCAACCACCATAGAATACTGAGACTGACTTAAGACTAGAACTCTCATCCGTCATCCGTAATTTCACATTTGGTTTTATCAAAACTACCTCCATGTTCTCACAAATTAAAAATTTTAATGGATAAAATATATGTATTGCAATGAAACAAACACTACTTTTAATATATTTTATATATTGGGGTTTCATCCCTGAAAGATTTGGGGTTTTCTTTTTCTTTTTTAAAAAGGACTTTGCTACTATTTAAAAAAAAGAAGAAGAAGTTTGGAAGCCACAGGGCTGGCATCCATGAGAATTCCACTAAAAAAAAAGCTCAGACTTTTGGGGGCAGGGGGGACAAGAGCATCATTTGAAACCTTAAAATTTGTACCCCCATAATATGCTGAAATGAAAGAAAAACTGTAAAACTTTTTTGAGTGTTTGGTTCCTGATTTTAACCGTTATTCATCAGAAGAAATCTAAACCACCATAATGTGCCCCAGGTTCATGATTATTTTTAAGTGTCCAAAAAAGGACTAGCCCCCGTCCCACCCCTCAAAGGATTCGAACATTCAGTGATCCACAGACTGTGTTAACCTCTCTCCAAGCAGGCTCCCCTCCTCAGGTGGAGCGGACAAAGGGCCACTGGGCCACGCCCCACGCCTGGCTGCTGGGTCCCTCCTCCTGTCCCTCCTCCTGCTCCGCCCCTCTCCGCCTAGAAAATCCGGACGACGAGGCTGACTCAGCGTGGACGCTCAGCGACGTGCCACCCGCCCCCGCGGCGCCGGGCAGGGCCACGCAGGCCGACACTCACTCTCGGGGGGCATGGGCCCGCTGTCGACGCTGCCCCCGTGGCCCGGCGTGGTGCAGAAGGGCGGGGCCCAGCCGGGCAGGCAGTGGCAGTTCCGGTTGTTGTTGCACACCTGGGGCGAGGGCGGGGCAGACGCGTCAGCACCGCGGACAGCGCCCGCCCGCCCGCCGCCGCCCGCCCGGCCGCCCCGCCCCCGCCCCGCCCCCGAGCCGAGGAGCCCCGCGCCCGCACGCACGCACCCCGTGGCCATGGCACTTCTTCCCGCAGCCCTCGGTCTCAAAGAAGGAGGTGTTCCTGCACTGCCCCTCGAAGCAAATCTGCAGCGCGGAGAGAGCGGAGTCATCATCAGTACACGGGAAGGGGCGCCGGTTGGGAATTAGGAGACGGGGTTTTGTACTTAGAACATAAGCCGGCCCAATAGGGCAGCCTGCATCAGGTCATTTATTACAGAGGACAATGGAAAGCAACCTAAGAAGCCAAGGACAGGACAGCAGTTAACTAAATTCTGCTATTACTTTTGAGATCAGGGAGAAAACAATAACTATTTATTCTGTTAAAATATTATATTTAACAATATAATATTAAAGGTGTTATCACATTAATATTACTATTATGTGGATTATGTTAATTACTTGTCTATTAATATGTACTAATTTTAATATTATACTTAATGATAGTGACAGCAGTCTACTCTGTGCCAGGTACTATATACCAAGTGCGTCATATGATTTTTATAATTTCATCGTCACAGTTAACTCTATGAGATAGTTGACATTAATTTCCTCAGGCTTCCCTGACTCCTAGTCCAGTTTTAATTCATACGCTAATTAACGATGAGAGTGAAAATGGCAATAGCCAGCCCATCTAAGTGCTTTACAGAGATTATCTCCTTAACCCTTCTAGCGGGTCTATGGGGTGGGTGCTTGCTGTCACTACACAGGGTTCATAAAGGAAGCCCAGGGTTCCTAGGCTGAGGCCCAGGGTTGGGAGGCTGGGGTGTGAGCCCAGCCATCCTTAGAGCTCACACTTCTCAAATCACTTCTCTCTGCAGCTGGCTCCCAAGTTGGGCTGGGAGAAGGGACTCACGTGGTTGTAGCCACACTTGGTCCCAGTCATCACCAGGCCTGGGTCCAGCATGTCACCCTCCTCCTCGGGCCCCCGGTAGACGTGGGTGCCCCGGCACTGGATCTGCCTCCCGTTCATGATGATGGTTGTGTCGATGGGCACCGCGTTGGACTCCAGGGGCCGGGCCTCGGAGCTCTGGCACTGGATCTTGCCACACTTTGCGTCTCTGGGCCCGAGAGAGAGAGGGAGGGAAGGAGAGGCAGTCAGAGGCAGGGTAAGGGCTGGGGCCCCACAGGGCTCCACTCTTTCTAGAAAAAGGCAACAGGCTTGTTTGTGGTGGGGCAAAGGTCAGGGCAGTCATCACGTTTTAGGGACCCAGCAGGAGGGACTCCATGTGGGCAGAGATCATAGGAAGGGAACAGGCTCCTTGTCCCTGAGCAGATCTGGGCCAGAGAACTGGGCTGGGAAAGTCCTTGCTTCAGGGACAACTGCCTGACCCTTTTGCTCTTCATACCACCATCTACCCAGGAGCTCCAAGAAGCCAGCAGCCTGGGGTCATCTCTGACTCCCCATTCTCTCTCACTGATTTCCCTGCCCCCAGTCTTGCCCCACAGGAACCTGATTTCCACACTGCTCGCAGGCCAAAGTCCCAACTTCCCTAGCCACGCATTCGAGGCTTTTTTTTTTTTTTTTTTTTTGAGACAGAGTCTCACTTTGTTGCCCAGGCTAGAGTGAGTGCCATGACGTCAGCCTAGCTCACAGCAACCTCAGACTCCTGGGCTCAGGCGATCCTGCTGCCTCAGCCTCCTGAGTAGCTGGGACTACAGGCATGCGCCACCATGCCCAGCTAATTTTTTCTATATATATGTTACTTGGCCAATTAATTTCTTTCTAATTATAGTAGAAACGGGGTCTCGCTCTTGCTCAGGTTGGTTTCGAACTCCTGAACTCAAACGATCTGCCCGCCTCGGCCTCCCAGAGTGCTAGGATTACAGGCGTGAGCCACTGCGCCTGGCCGCATTTGAGGCTTTTTAAAATCTGGTCCCTGCTTAACTATCCAAGCTCATTTCTCAGCAGCCCCTCTCCACGGTACCCAAATATTATACCTTAACTGTACCAAACTGTGACCAGTTCTTCCAACTGCTAGTTTTTTTCTACTCATCTCTCTGCCTAGAACACTCTCCTGTGCACCAGCACCACTCCCCGCCCTGTTCACCTAGATAAATGCTCCAGATCTCAGCATAACTGTAGGTATAGCTTCCTTTGGGAAACCACCCTCGTCTATTAGGCTGCGTTGGGTGGCTCTCTCCACATTCCCATTATCACAATGTATTGTTAATTAAAAGTTCCAAGCACTCAGCACAGTACCTTGCACATGGTATACCCTCAACAGACAGTGGATGGATGGATGGATGAGTATATGAATGGATGGATGAGTGGGTAGATGAGTTGGTGGGTATATGGATGGCTAGGTGAGTGGGTGAATGGACAGATGGATAGACGAGTGGGTAGGTGCATGGATGAATGGGTGAGTAGGTGGATGGACAGATGAGTGGGTGGGCGGGTAGATGGATAGGTGGATAGGTAGATGGTTGGTTGGAATGAATGAATGAGTAAATGAATGAATGAATCAGTGAATGAATAAATGATGGGCTATTCAGATGAGGGCATAATTAGCACCTTGCAGAAATGATTCAAGAAGGCAGATTCCCTGCCCCACTGTAAGATGGTTCCAAAAGGAAGCCTGCTCAGCTTTCTAGGAAGCATTGCCACCCTCCGTCCCCTTCCTTAAGGCTGTACGGTGCATTACCAACAATAGGCTAAGAATAGACGACTGACTTCAACTGACTTATTTAAAGGCCTAGCTCTGGGGCCAGCCATGCTACTGAGCTGGGCAGGAGTGGGAAGGACAAAGTAGGAATTGCTTTGTCACTCTCACCTCATGGGGGCTGCCCTGTAGCCCTCACCTCATGTTGCACTTCTTGTGTTCACCATTCATGTCCTTTCCACAGTTTCCAAAGGTGTCTCCTGCTACATTCACCTTCTCGAAGCACAGATCAGGGGCAGGCCGGGCTCCTGAGTGGGCAAGAAACATTTATCAGTGTACTTGCCCAAAGCCACCCTCGGTAAAATCATGAAGTTAAGAATGTTTGTTGGGAGGGGACACTCAGCCTTTTGTTCCTGTGCTCCTACCAGGTTATTTCCATTTCCGTAGTCCCATCAAGACCTATTTCTAGAAAAATGTTTCCTATTAGTTCTTCCTGCCTTATTGAGCATTTATATCTGTGGAAGTTTACATGCTATGCCTGCTCTCTAACGAAGAAGCCCTGTCCCATTTCAGGATTTTTAAAAATAGGTAATACATGCACACACAATTTTAAAGATATAAAGTTATGTCTTTGGAATCTTTTCTCATAGCCATCCAGTTCCTACTCCCCTCTATCGTGGACGAACAGCACTTATTAACAGTGTATTTTCTAGAGATAATTGTATTTCTATCTTCTGTATCTCTCAGATACAGTTTTCTTCTAGAGATTATCTATCTAACAAAGAGAGAAAGCATATTCTCTTCATTGTCCTAGACCTTGCATGTTTCAATTTATTGTGGAAGATGATTTTCTTTAGTAAATGCAGAGCTGCCTGCTTTTATTCAGCTACATAGCATTGCATCGTATGGTACATGCGATGAATTAATCAGTTAATTAATGTACTCTGTTTCTACTGAGGACATAGAGGTTGGTTGTTGTTGTAACTAACAATAGTGCAATGAACATCTCTGTAAATGTATCTTCACATACATGCACAAGGATAAGTGTAGCTACATTTCTAAGCAGTAGAATTGATGGGTCCAATAAGTGCATTTAAAATTTTGATATCTCCAAATAACTTTCAATAGAGGTTATACCTGTTTCCTCATACCCTCCACAACACTACATTAATATCCTTATTATATTAACTTTCAGTCTTTGCAATCTGATATATACAAAAACCCTACCTCATAGTAGCTATAATTTATTTTCCCTTGATATGACTAAGGTTAAACATTGTTTCATAGCTTAAAGGCCATTTGCATTTGCTTTTTTTTTTTTTTTTTGAGACAGAGTCTCACTTTGTTGCCCAGGCTAGAGTGAGTGCCATGGCATCAGCCTAGCTCACAGCAACCTCAAACTCCTGGGCTCAAGCGATCCTCCTGCCTCAGCCTCCCGAGTAGCTGGGACTACAGGCATGCACCACCATGCCCGGCTAATTTTTTTTATATATATATTTTAGTTGGTCAATTAATTTCTTTCTATTTTTGGTAGAGACAGGGTCTTGCTCAGGCTGGTTTTGAACTCCTGACCTTGAGCAATCCTCTCGCCTCGGCCTCCCAGAGTGCTAGGATTACAGGCGTGAGCCACCGTGCCCAGCCTGCATTTGCTTTTATGTCTCCATCCTCTGCTCATTTTTCCTTTGGACTATTCTTACCCGTTTGCCCACCCTGAGAATTAAAAGCACCAAAGGACTGGGAAGAATGCCGTCCACTGGCTGTCCCTGAACATCTACCCTGAGCCAAGGGGATGAAGGAGGTAGGATCTGGAGGTGCTGTTTTGAAGCTGTGATTCTACGCTGCCCCAGGGGCCTGACAGGCAGGCTGGCTGGGAAATGCTGGGGTGTGAGGAGGGCTGTGCTTACCGGGCCCCCACAGCTGCTGGCACTGCTCCTGGTAGGTGAGGCACATGCCGTTGTAGCAGTAGGCCTGGCCGCCCTCGCAGGGGGTGCCGTCCATCTGGTAGAAGTTGGTGGGGCAGTGGGGAGACTTGCCCGTGCAGAACTCCGGGAGGTCACACTGTCGGGCCTGCTCGCGGCACAGGGTGCCAGGAGCCAGCAGCTGGACAGAGGCACAAGAGGGAAAAAAAAGTCAGTTTCCTCCCTGCCCTCAACCCTATCAGCCAAGGGCTTATAAGTATCACTCCTGTGGAACAGAATTTTCCATTTCCATTCTTTCCATTCCATGTACTTTTTCAAAAATTTTGTTTATACACACACACACACACACACACATATATATATATTTTATTTTAACGTATTACGGGGGTACAAGTGTTAAGGTTACTTATATTGCCCATGCCCCCCTCCCCCCTCAAGTAAGAGCTTCAAGAATGTCCATCCCCCAAATGTTGCACCTCTTACTTACTGTGGTTGTATACACCCATCCCCATGTACTTTTTACATGATCTCATTAGTTCAAACCATCATCAACCTTCTCATATGAATAGTGACTTAGAGTTTTCAAGGTGTTTTCACAAATGCTAACTCCTTTTCTCCTTCCTTCATAGCAGTCTTAAGAAGTAGGTAAGAAATAATATTTATGCAACAACTTACAGTTTTCTACATGCTTTGTAATACCAGCTACTTTCATGCAGTTACTACTTATATGCACAGTACAAATATTACTTCATTTCATTGTTATGATAGTCCTATGTAATATAATTTTCCCTATTTTATAGATGATGAAACCTGAGGCTGATAGAAGTTAGACAATGTATCCAAAGTCTCATAGTAAGTGGCAGAGGAGCCTGGCCCACTAATATTAATATATACACACAAATATACGTACATGCACGCACACACACACACCTGGCATTCGTATAACATTTTTGAATTTACAAAGCTCGTCATCAATAATACATCCCCATTACCAAGCCAGGCACTGGGCTGAGTGTCTTATCTCATGTGATCCTCACAATATCCATGAGATTGATACTGCTATTTGCCCCACTTTATAGATCAAATAACCTGATAAATAATACACCTTGGAAAAATGGAGAAAACTGCCTTTTCACTTGAGTCTTACTGCTTCCTTGGATGGCTAATGTTACTAATACTCTTCCTATTTTACAGATCAGGAAACTAGTCTCAGATGGTTAATAGGTTGCCCCAAATCACACAGCCAGGGATTGAAGTCAAGGTCTTGGACACCAGGGAATCCTTTCTGAGGCTCAAACTGAAATCCTTGGACTGAATGAGATGGTCACACTCATGCTTATCCTTAGGCCTTCGGCCAAGACTGGGAGGACTTGGACCTGCACCGTGAGTTCCCTGAGCTAGGCAAGAAAACCTGTGACTGAGAACAGAGCCCCACCCCTGCCCCTGGGTCACTCCACACCTCCCACAAGACACTCCCAGGAGAAAAGGCAGACAGGCTTCTTTGCTGGCCACTCTCAGGTTGAGAATGGGCCAGCTGAGCGGCTTGCTGGAAGAGTAGACCCCCAGTTGCAAGGCTGGGTGGGGGTGAGGCATGCAAGAGGAAGCAGCGGGACACACCTCTACCACCCAGGACCAGATGGAGGCGAAGGGGCCCCACCTTGGAGCCAGCCTGCCTAGAGTCAAATCCCAGCTCCTCAACCCGCAGCGGGGCCTTGGGCATGGGCTACTTAACCTCTTTGTGTTTGTTCACCATAATTCAGGATAATAACCCTCTCATGGGGTTATTAAAAAGCATGAGTTAGAATAAAGGACTTGAACAGTATCTGACACATAATGAGGTAAGCACAGGCCCACGATTCCCGTCTAAAACCTTAGGGCCAGATGGATTTCAGACTTTTCATAGTTTTGAAAGCAGATATCATAATACATATGAACACATGTATATGTGTTATACACATATAATTACATATGTATATACATATATAATATATGTGCATATGTATGTATATAAGTACATATGTCTGCATATATATAATTACTTATGTATATTACATAGCCACCTATCAGGGCCTGGAATAACAATTTATGATCAAACATATTACTATTTCTCCAATGAAATATAAATATTCAGTTTAGGTGTGATTAAAGAAAAGGCTATAGTAAGTCTCATGTCAATTCAGGTCAAGTTTGGTCACTAAAAGTATTTTTTTTTTCAATTTTCAGAACTTTCTGAATTTCAGAATTGTGAATAAGAGGACTGTAGTCCTATAGTAACACCAGTAGTGATAAACTGTTTACCTCCCACTTCAATGTTAGGGGTGTGGGCTCCAGAGTCAGGGGAAGTTGGATTTCAGTCCCTTCCTGACTGCTTGATTCTGGACAAGCCACTTGTCCTGTGTAAGTCTCAGTTTCCTCATCTTAAATGCAGATAATAGCATACATACTTTTTTTTTTTGAGACAGAGTCTCACTCTGTTGTCTGGGTAGAGTGCAGTGGTGTCATCACAGCTCACAGCAACCTCAAACCCCTGAGCTCAAGCAATCCTCCTGCCTCAGCCTCTCAAGTAGCTGGGACTGTAAGCACATGACACCATGCTCAGCTAATTTTTTCTATTTTTAGTTGTCTGCCTCCTTTTTTTTTTTTTTTTTTAGTACAGACAGGGTCTTGTTCTTGCTCAGGCTGGTCTTGAACTCCTGACCTCAAGTGATTCTCCCACTTCGGCCTCCCAGAGTGCTAGGACAACAGGTGTGAGCCACTGCGCCTGGCCAGCATACATACATCTTATGGGGCTTTTGTGAAGACTGACTGAGATAACATAAAATTCTCAGCACAGTGCCTGGCATCTACTAAGAGATCCATTAATGTTAACAAAATTATAATAACTATTATTATGAGCTCAAATAAAATCAAGCCTACTCTCTCTGGATACTTCCTTTTTTTTTCTTTTTGAGACAAAATTTCACTCTGTTGCCCAGGCTAGAGTGCCATGGCATCAGCCCAGCTCACAGCAACCTTAAAGTCTTGGGCTCAAGCAATCCTTCTGCCTCAGCCTCCCGAGTAGCTGGGACTACAGGTATGTACCACCATGCCCAACTAATTATATATATATATATATATATATATATATATATATATATGTTTTTTTTTAGTTGTGCAGATAATTTCTTTCTATTTTTAGTAGAGACAGAGTCTCACTCTTGCTCAGACTGGTCTCGAACTCCTGACCTTGAGTGATCCTCCCACATTGGCCTCCCAGAGTGCTAGGATTATAGGCATGAGCCACCATGCCCTGCCTGGACACTTCTTTTAAACCAAAAAAAAAAATCTACCCTCCAAGGAGGCACCAACCACTCTCTAGAATGATTTGAACTCAGTGACGCCCAGTATAGGAAGGGTAGACTTTGTTCAAGGGATCTTTCCAGCTCCAAGTTTCTGAAACCCTGATGCCATCCCTCCCGCAGGAAGGAGGTGAATTCCCGTCATGCCCAGCAGAGCCAGCAGCCAACAGGTCAGAGCCCCAGGCAGGGGACAGGCCCACTTACCTTACACTGGTGGCAGCACGAGCCGTGGGCACACTCCGCGCCTGCTCTCAGGGTGCAATTGGAAGCGTTGCAGCAGGGGTTGTTGCATTCCTGGGGAGGCAGGGGAGAGAGGGTGGGGTGAGGAGGTGGGAGGCTGCAAAGAGAGAGCTTTCTTCACCCCACCCCTCACAACCCCAGCCCCACCCAGCTCCCTTGGAACTTTTTACCCGAAAAAATGGCTAAGCTACCATGCATTTATCATAGAAAATATATATATATATGCACAATCATCGTCACACCACAATTTAGACGCAGCTACATTCTGAGTGTGACTATTTTCCCAGACATTTTCTCATATATATGTTTATATAAATATATACTTTTATTTCTTTTACAAAATAATAGTAACTATACGGTTTTTAACTTAACATAATATGTACATTTCTCCTTGTCACCTGCATATGCTTCTAAAACATGACTTTTAGCATAGTGTTACATTATATGGGAATTCTGATTTGTTTCTCCTGTCCCTGCCCCATACTCCCAGGCCTTATTATTCCATCAAAAGAAGCCCTGGGAGCAGGGGCGTTCTGAAACAACCTCTCTGCACAGTTTAGGTCCCAAGCCTGTTTCCTCAGATTTCTTCCTCCATCTGCTGCTCTTCCTAAACCCTCCCTGGATTGGACCTTTCTAGAACAGATGGTCTCTAGGGGTTCCCTGCTCTCTTCTCTTCCTTCCTGCCCCACAGCCTGAGATTTTAAAACCATGATGAGATGTCCCAGTGACTCCGAGGGTCCTGGTCACCCTCCTGTGATATTCAAAAGCCAGTCAATCCATAAACCATTTTTTGACTGTGCGTGGGGCTCCACACATATCTCCATCACAGTCTTGTCCCCATGCCACAGATGGGGACACTAAAACTCAGGGAAGCCCAGTGGCTGGCCAAGGCACACACCTGCCTGGTGCCCATCCCATGGTCACTGATCATATCATAACCATAACTGGTTGAGGGTCTAGCAGGTTAGAGAGACACATCCCACCGCCTGATGACAGACACCTGTCCACCTGTCTCCCTTAAGAGAAGGAACAAAGACACTTTTCTCCCATTAATCCCTCCATCTTCCCAGGCTCCAGGCAGACCTGGGCTCCTGCCCTTCTACCACACATTTCTCCCTTCCTCTGGGCACAGGATCCTCCTCTACCTGAAATGTGCCTCCCCCTTGTGCTACTAACATGGCCTTCTGATAGGGGCTGCGTGGTCACCTCCCACCCAAGCAAGGCAGCTCCCTCCTCACGTTATATCTGTCCAGAGCACCATGTTATTCGCCCTCCTGGCACTTGCCATGGACTGTATTTATATACTTCTGCAATTATTTGGTCAATGTGTGTTTCCCCCAGTAGACTGTCAGCTCCTCGAAGACAGGAACTCTGTTTCTGCCATCCACCCCATCCTGAGCACCTGACACCATAGCCCACACCCAGCAAGGATCTGTCAAATGAGCAGCTGCTCGGAATATAAGCCAAGTGGCCAAGTCCACTCTCAGGCTGCTCCCCAGCCCCACTGGGCCCTCCACACTAATACAACTCCCTCCTTCCCAAAGGATCTGGGCTGACCTCTGAGCTTGGGGTGGGGCTGGGGTGTCTTTAACTAGTTCTTATTTTATTCTGAAAGTTACATGCTGGTGTTAAAAAAAGAAAAATCACATCATAGAGAAAGTTTATAAAGTCAAATCATTTTTTCCATAGACAGAGCCTCAGTCTCACCCTCAGAGTTTACTGCTACTCATGTATTCTATCCCAAATTGTTATGCATGCGTTAACATATATTATCATCCTTCAAAAACTAGAGCTGAAACGATCCAGTTCTGCTTTTTGTAGACTCTTATGCATTTGTTAAAAATGACAGAGCTCTGCTGTGTGTGTGCCCTGCACACTCACTTTGAAGATGGGAAGGAAGGAAAGAGCTTATATACAAACAGCCCTGCTCCTCCTTCCTCCTAGCTGCCCTTTTGAGACTTGACAGCGCCTCCTACATCCCCTTTCAGTCATCTCTTCTCCAGGCAAAACAGCACGAGCTTGTTATTTTAAGCATCCTCATAAGACCCATGTTCCAGTCCATATATCCGGCCATGTGGCCTCCAGAATAAACTCCGTGCAGCTGGAGGCCAAGGAGGCATCTGTCGCTCCACTGGGGAGGAGAGAGCCATCAGGCCACATGGCCCTGGCTTCTGGTTAGACCAGACACTCACAAGAGGAACTGATCTTGAACACAAACAAAGCCGACCAGAAACCGGGAGAGCCGCGGGAACAGTCCACCTGGAAGGCTTACTGCCTACATCTTTCGTGCCATGGGATCCTGGATAGTCATGTGCGGGAAATGCCTGTGACTCAGGAACTTTCAATTGCATTCTCTTTTGATCCTGAGCTTTGGAACCAATGCACAGTCTTCCCTTCCCGCTAGCACTGGCATGGCTCCTCACCTCTTCCTCTCCACAGTCACACTCTTCTCCATCTTCCAGGTAGCCGTTCCCACACCTCCGGCCTCCATACAGCGTCCTGGTGTCTGGCATGTTGGAGAGACACATTCCACCACCTGACTGCAGATACCTGTCCAGCTCCTTCCTGTTGCATCCATTGAACACTCTGGGAAAGGGGTGCCTGGCAGAGGACGAGATTGGAATTGGTTGGAAGTTGGAGCATCCAGCAGCCAGACAGCTGTCAACCCTGCTACCCAAGAGGGCTGATTACACCTGGGCTCAGACCCCTTTAGTTGCATGTCCATACATTAGGGCCCCTCAGTGCAGTCACCAAAACATTAATTTAGAATTTTCATCTTTAATGATGAGCCATCAGCCATCCCATGTTTTATTTTTCTCATCCTGCCCAGAGGAAGTATTTGAGAATCACGAGCAGCAATTTCTGTCCATTGCATGAGGGGGTCACAATAAATAAAGAGTTGTGCGTGTGTTACAATAGGCCTCTTGAGCCTTAGAACTGAATAAAATATCAGCTGACTCAAACTTTTCCTGAAGCTGATACCAGACAGATACTCCCTTGGGACAGAGGACCAAGCAAAAAAAGGCCAAGATCATGGGTTTAATTTCTTTCTGGGCCAGTGGTCTGGTCTCAGTTTTAGGGATGCAAAGGCTGCTCCAAACTCAACCAGCCAATTCACAAATGCATGCTCTTTATCAGAAGAGTATGGGAGATTCTGGGTCCCGCTGGTTCCCACTGTTGGGGAAAAGAATAAAGAGTACCACCATTTGGGTCTACGAAGAGAGAGTTATCCTGCTCCGCATTCTCTAAATCAATCAAAGGGCATACACTGGAGAGTTCCTTCAGTGGTAAGATATGCTATAAGGAATTTGTTACTAATAATTATTAAATTATCAAAATTTGTAAATAATTTAAAAACAAATTGGAGTAGCAATTAATATTAACTCTCAATCATGTGTCTACACATATGCTTTTTAGATTGGGAAAGAGGTAGACTTAACCAGGAGCTCATAGGGATTTGAACATGACCCATAAATATGTATCCTGCATGTCAACGTCATCCTTTCTGTGTCACAGCCAAAAGTAATAAAAAAAGTACTGGACACTGGCACTCCAAGAAAGCTGCATGTCCTCTTGGAGATGTTGAAACATCATTCTCTAAGAAGTATAAGCAGTTCCTAATGGTCTGGGGTACAAGAACACAAGGTTCCACCAGGGATACCTTCCAAGAATCCTAGAAGAACCCAATGATTTGTACTGTCTGAGTCCAGACATAAGAAGATAAATCCTTCGAAGAAACTCCATAAATCTCTTTCAAAGGCTCTGGTTTTAAAAACCGTCATAATTCTTGGGGGAATGAAGCTGCCTTATTCTTGTTCCTCCCCCCCTGAGGAGTCCCTGTGGGGTGTGTGGATGGTCCCCTTCCTTCAACATGCTCTAGATGTTACATCAGAGCTCTCAATCAAGCCTAACATGTAACAGCACTGATCAAACTCCCTTGGGCTGGAAGAATTAAGGATTGTGGCTGTTATCAAAATGGGTCATTATCAAAAATTCATTAAGTAAAAAAAAGACACCTGTGGTCAGGCCAATTTTTCAGCCGAAGACCCTCAGACAGAAATTAAGTATATCTAGGGTTCCACCAGCACAAAACCTCCTGCTAGAAACCTAGTGCTTCTTCCACACACTTGCCCGCCTGGTTCTCTTCCAATTTCTTTGTTGTAAAAACCACATTTCTCTCCAAGGCCCCACCAGAGGTGTAACAGAGGCTCCCTGGGGCCAGCTGGGAGGAACATCTGAGTCACACTGGCCAGGCACAACGTCCCTTCCTATTTGACTCACCCGGTGGCAGCTGCCATGATGCACCCACCATCAGCCGCACTGGCCGAGCAGCACTCTGCAGAATCATGGCTCATGCCGAAGTTGTGGCCCATCTCGTGGGCCATGGTGGCAGCCACACCGATAGCATTCTCAGAGTGGTCCTGCTCAGAGAGAGAGTTGAGGTCAAGGTGACAGCTCCGCCTCTGCCCCCTTTGCCCACCTTTTCCTTAGCCAAGCCTTGCTGGTCACCACTGATTCCACCGTCCCTGAGCATGCCTTTGACAGCAAGCCTAAAGCCACTGTCATTATTAGGAAATCAAATGTTTTAAAGCTCATGTTTCTTGAATTCTTAAAAGTTGCAGACCACCTCTGACTTACTGATGAATTTCCAGACCAATAAATGCTTTCTGAATAAATGAAAGACGAGGCTTTTTTTTTACCATTATTCCTCTTAACACACACACACACACACACACACAAACACACAACATATACGGTAATTGACATAGGAAATATCACCTTGATTTAAACACTGGATGCACCTGGCTCACTGTTTTCTAAGAGAGCTCCATGAGGTAGATACATCCCAGGCACAGAACCTGGGATAAGTGTCTGATGTATAGATATGTAATTATCAGAAGCAAAAGACAGGGGGGGAAAAACACAAAAAACAACCCAGCAGAAGAGAAGCAGCAAAAAGAGATTTACTGAACACATATGTGTGTTTCTTGCATTACTTCACTTAATTCCCATTCTTATCCTAAGATTATAAACTGTAAAATTATCTCTATTTTATAATTGAAGATACTCATTAACTTGCTCAAAGTAACATAACTGCTCTTTGAACACTATAGGTTCTGACTCTAGAGCCTGTGGTTTTTAACCTTTAAATTATTTTGTCAATAAATACAAAATTGATGGAGGGGTGGATAAATAAATGCATAGCATGCTTCCTTGATATCCTATTCAAAGGTTAGAAATGAATAGTCTAAACACTCTCATAAAGTCAGAGTGAATTTCAAAGGAAGGTAGTAATTTCCTAATCATGACTTTGAGACAGGCTCTTGTTTCATAATGACATATATAACAACGTGAGACCTGGAATAAAAACACTTTTTTTTTTTTGAGACAAGGTCTCACTCCGTTGCCTGGGCTAGAGTACAATGGCATCATCATAGCTCACTGCAATCTGAAACTCCTGGGCTCAAGAGATCCTCCTGTATTAGCCTTCCTAGTAGCTGGGACCACAAGCGTGTACCACCACGCCTAAGCTAACTTTTCTATTTTTTGTGGAGACAGTACCACCACGCCTAAGCTAACTTTTCTATTTTTTGTGGAGACGGGGTCTTGCTATGTTGCCCAGGTTGGTCTCAAACTCTTAGCCTTAAGCAGTTCTCATGCCTCAGCCTCCCAGAGTGTTGGGATTACAGGCATGAGCCACTGGGACGGACCTAAAAACACTTTTAATTTCTATTCTCTTACTGTGCCCCTGGTTTGGAACATATGAGAGATCTAGTGATGTATTCATGTAATCGCTTCAGGGTTCTCCTGAGCTTGAAAATCAGGAAAAACTACAATAAACTACAGTAAATGAAAATTCATCCTCAGGTATGTCCACCTCTTAATGACTTCATTTTAAACAACTGCAGTTCCTGATGCTCAAGGCTTTCTGCAGAACAGACATACCAGCTGGGACTCACCATGTTGACTCCTCCAGATTGGTACACGGAGCACATGGCCATGAGGGGGGCCAGGCCGATGGTGGTGCCATGGAAGGACATGCCCCTGCAGGAGAAAAGGACAGAGGGCGACTCAGGTTCCAGTGTGCCCGAGACGAGGTGGCCATCCTGGTGTTCCTCGGCCCTGCTGACATTCCCAGGTCATTCCCAAAGGAATGGGGCCAAATGGACAAGTTCCAGGTTGCCACACCTCTCACTTCCTCTCACCTACTCCCTCACTGCTCCAGGGAAACAGAAAGAATGAGCAAAAGGTCACCTTTCCCCACAATATGCCCATAGCCAATGCTCCGGAAGGAAACGGGCAGGGCTTGAAAAACCACGTCCCATTCCCGCCACACAGGAAAAGGTCAGAGCGGAGGTCGCAGGGAGGGTGGCACAGGTTCTGATGCTGAAGTGAATCAGGCCCACTTCCCCCAGCTGCCAGGGGCCCGGGCTCTGTGGTGTGTGTCCCGGGGGTGGAGGTAGGGAAACTGGGGCAGCAGCTGTGGGGCTGGTGCTCTGTTCCCACATCACTCTGGGGCCAGGGAAACAGCTGTGTCCTGACAGGGCACAAAGGATGAGCTCTTCTGCCTTTGTTTGCAACAGTGATCGTTGTCTGCCAACAGCAAGCGACATTTTCCCCAGGTTAACCATCCCTCCCTCGGTTATACACATCCAGGGTAGGGGAGAAGGAATAAATGAAATACCAGTGTTTTTGTTCATGCCACAAACATGTGATCTATTTAAAGGATCTATATGGAGATGTGTTCCATGATACTTATCTCCATCTCCACGTTAGTCTTCTTTTCTAGACCATGAAAGCATTGAGAGTGAGACCATCTTATTTATTTTGGGATCACTAGAACCTGGCACAGAATTTGACACATAGCAGGTGCATAATAAATGTTTGTTGAATTAAAGGCAGACGTATCTTCAGAGAAGCAATCTGCAAAGAAATATGCAAAATATATGCAAATCCATAGGAAGCCCAGCTGGTTATTTTCTAAACTTAGACCACGCTCTGAGGAAGTCCTACTGGAGACTGAGCTTCAAGGTCTGGCCCAAATCAAGACACCACACTTCCAAAGTTCAGGCCAAAAGAGTTAGTAGCCAAAGACTCTTCTTAGATGAATGTACTGTCGTAGTAACTGTTGACAGCCCAGGTTCTGGGACAGTTATTTTTCCTGGTTTCTTTCAAAGGGTAAACCAAGGCTTAAATGATTGTTACTCGGAACTATACTTAGGGGGCAAAAGAAAAACAGTTCTATTGTCTATGTGCCTTTTGCTGTAACTGCCTCAAAGTACCTTTAGAAGTATACGCTAATACATATCAAATAATCATCCCCAAGGGACTGTCATGTGGCACCGTGATGCCCATCAATGTCTGTCCTTTTCTCTTTGGGACTGATGAAAATCCAGCATAATCCCAACTCAAGGTCTCCCTCTCACTAAGCACCCAGTCCCTGCAGTATGCGCCGCTTTGATGATCTCAGGCACGCAGCCCTACGTCCCTTGGGAGCCAAGTGGAGGGAAACCCAAGGAACCCCCTCTCCTGCACCTGTGCTGGGAGATTAGCTCACGGACGAGAACAAAGTGCCAAGAAGGTCAAGATGAGCCCCTTAGAAAGCCTATTTCGAAGTAGCCCGTGACCTACGGTTGGTCACGTCCCAAAGGCATACTCAATTGTTTCAGATGCTCGACTGATTATGAGATCACTAGATCTCTAAATTATAAGATCTACATTATCACTAGGTCGCTAAGTCTAATTTTCTCATATGGATTATAAACACTTTTTAGGACTGTTAGGACTCTTTGGCTTCTCAATACTTTCCGGGGTGTGCTAGGTACAGAGCACATGTGTGAAAAATGCCTGATCCTCCAGACCGAGGAACCAAGGATGGCTTCGTACAACCAACGCTCACCACTGGGGAAAGAAAGGGTCAGACTCTGAGCACGCGCACCGTGGGCAGAGGCTCCGCAGCCAAGACTAAATGCAATACACGTGGGAAAAGGCTACTTACGTGATTAATTGTGCGTTGTCATGGTTCTTCTGGGCGAGCAGCTTGCGCCTCCAACTAAGAAATGACCAGAGGGTAGAGTACGGGTTCTCTGAAACTTCACACATGTTGCCATGAGTCCACACTTCCAAGCCCACGAGAGCAATCCGGATGTTCAAGGATCGGTAAAACTGAAAGGACACACGGAAAAGCATCTGTCAACACCACTGGGGATGGAAAAGCCCCTTGCTCGACTGAGAGCTCAGAGCACAGGTACCAGATTTCTCTTTGCCCCTCCCTGGCTCCAAGGGGATAAGGGAATAGGTATTACTGACATTTTTCAGAAGGGGACAATGAGATTCTGAGAGAGATGCACAACATTCTGGTGGCAGAACTGCCGCGATTTCACTTAGAGAACACTGAGATGGGACATAAAATTGCTTTCAAACGTGTACACAGCCTGGAAAAGGGACCAGCATTGTTCTGGGTGATTCTCAAGCAGAGCTTAGGGCAACAGATAAAACAGACAGGAAGATAAATTTCATTTCAAATAGGAAAAGAGCTTTCAAACAAAGCTGGTGCTGAGTGAGCTCAGAGCTAAGCTTTGCTGTCTTTTGTAGTAAGTGCTCTTGGCCTGGCTGTCTGGTACAATTTCCTCTCCCAATTCCTTACATGGCCTGGTCTTTTTTTTTGTAAGTATCTATATCTTTTTTATAAGTATCTAAAAAATTACCTTGTACATGGATTCTTTTTAAAACAACTTGATTGAGGTCTAATTTATATACCATCAAACCCGCCTATTGTAACTGTACGGCTCAGTATTTTTTACTAAATTTATGAAGTTATGAAGCCATCACTATAATCTGGTTTGAGAATATTTTCATCACCTTAGTAAGATCCCTCATGTCCACGTACAGTGACTTCTCATTCTCACCCTCAGCCCCAGGCAAACATTAATCTGCTTTCTGTCTCTATAGATCTGCCTTTTCTGGACATCTTTTTATAAATAGAATCACATAATATGTAGTCTTTTGTGTCTGGCCTCTGTCACTTGGCATAATGGCTTTGAGATTCATCCATGTTGTAGCCTGTGTCAGTTTGTCATTCCTTTTTTTTTTTTTTTTTTTGAGACAGTCTCACTCTGTTGCCTGGGCTAGAGTGCCGTGGCGTCAGCCTAGCTCACAGCAACCTCAAACTCCCGGGCTCAAGCGATCCTCCTGCCTCAACCCCCCCGAGTAGCTGGGACTACGGGCATGCGCCACCACGCCTGGCTAATTTTTCCTATTTTTAGTTGTTTGGCTAATTTCTTTCTATTTATAGTAGAGACGAGGTCTCGCTCTTGCTCAGGCTGGTCTCGAACTCCTGAGCTCAAGCAATCCTCCCACCTTGGCCTCTCAAAGTGCTAGGATTACAGGAGTGAGCCACTGCGCCCAGCCTTTGTCATTCCTTTTTATTGTGGAATAATTACTTCATCGTATGGATGTACCAAATTATATGTGGATATTTTATTGTAAAATGTGTCCCACTCATTTTGGAAGTAAATGAGCATAAGCGATATACAAGTGGATAAGCATAAGCGATATACAAGTGGATACACATGCTTACTCTCAAGAGTTTCCTTCCCTTCCCTTCCCTAGAGGGGTTCTGGTTTTGTCAAGGATACCACGAACAATTTGCAAGCACCAGCCTACAAAAGGTCCTTGATAATCTTCAGGGTTTTGTTCAACCTAGAGACCCTGAAGTTCTACAAGTAAGACCTGAACTCTCAACCTCCTTAAGGCTAGAGCTACATCTAACCTTTATGACCTGTCATCTTTCAGCTCATACAAGCATAAGCAGGAGGAGGGTTTTGTTTAAAGCTAAACCCACTGGAAGGTGTGGGTACAAGGGGTTCTCTGATGAGTCTACCCTAGAGAAGACTACTGAGCCAGTGACTTAAAAAAAAGTCCCATGTATGGAGAGATCGTATGAGCAGGAGATACCAGCTTAATCCAGAATTGGCAGGTAACTGCCCAGCTAAAAATAATAAACGTAGCACCAATGTTTATCAAGAGCTTTCTATGTACTAAGCACTGAGGCTTAGAGAAGGCAAAGAACTTGACTCAAACCTCAGCAGGAAGATGGTGGAGCCAGGATGAAGGCCCAAATTATGATCTCAGAGCCTGCTCATGACCCTATACTACTTAAGTGCTGCAGTACACACATCCAGATAATCAACTGGGCCCCAAGAAATGGGAGTCTAAGACAGGCTCCAGCTTCGTGTAACAGTAGTTTACTTCAGTGGAAATTCTGATTTTTCTATTCTGTGCAAGGTCAATCATTAGAGAAAATAAAGGGTTTGGATTCCAGTTTGAATTTGCTTTAGGAGGGAATTTGGCTTTTAAGGAAGTCAATGTGGCTTTTTCACAGTTAAGGAAAAACATTGCGGAGTGGGTTCATGATTCAGCAAGTTAGTACAGTTCATTCCAGTTCTAGTTCAACCATAGTTCAGTTCAAGTAGCTGGGTCAGCAAGCTTCGAAGAGGCGGCCGTGCCTTCCCTCCCCACCAGCCAGGAGTGACTGCGGAGAGAACCAAGACTTTCACAGAAGGGGCCAGCCAGCCAGGCCTGGGACTTGCTGCTGCTGCTTGTCTCCCTGCAATTTCCATAAGCCAGCTGGAGAGTTCACAAAGAGCAGTCCCAGCCAAGGCCCCCTCCTGCCAGGTCTGCAAACAATAGAGGTCACGTTGGTGAGAGCAGGGTCCACCTCCTATATTGCCCCCAGGAAAATAAGCTCTCCTTGTTTTCCCAGATGGTGAGTGTTTGGGTTGTAGGACTACTGAAATGTTATTGTTGAGGGAGTTGGGAGCTAGAGAGAGGACTGTGTCCCTAGGGTCCTTCTTTCCAGGAAATGGCAGTGTTTTGACTTTCACCTGCCACTGACCACTGATCTGTGTTTCCATAGACATCTAGAGCAGAACAAAAACATGGGGCATAGAAACTGCCCTCTTATGAATTCAGAACACTACTAAATTTGCTTTTTCATCACTAAAAAATACTTTAGGTTCTTTTCTTTATCCTCTAGCATTTAGGAAAAAAATGATTTCCTCTTTAGACGTGGGAGTCATGAATCCCTAGCAGGCCCAGAATTAAGTTTGAGAAGTTTTAGGAGTGTCTTAAAATTGTATAATAAATGTTATCAGATTCTCAAAGAGACTTGTAATTCCAAACACATTAAAACCTACTTTTTAAAACTATACACTACTAGCCTGCCAAGAGGCTACTGTCACTGTAGGTTACCTATTCTGCAGTTTCTACTACAACCAATATCTTCTTTCAAACATACAAAGTTATTTCTAAGTCCCAGACCAGTCTGTTCTAGTAAAATTCAAAAATGTGGATATTTCTTAAGAGAATGTTGAAAAAGTTCCTGACCTGGGAAAGTTAACCATTCATACACCCTTATTAAGAGACAAGAAATAATTTTAGGATAGCTTTACAGATGGAAACTTTACAGACTGGCCCTAAACAATCCAATTCCCAATGTTTGAGGCTGTGCAATTTTCCTCCTCGACCTACCTCAATTCCACCCTAAGTCTAAGAATTTGCGGGCTTTATACCTGGAAGGAACCTTAAAAATTCTTAAACCGGGCTCTTCCAATGCCCCAGGTTCCTCAGGAGCCATGGCAGGGGTGAGAGGGGGTCAGAAGGACAGTGCTCTGGTCCAAACCTCTGCTTCAGCTTAGAGCAGTCTATTTTCATCTGACTTTTTATACTAGACATTAACATAAGGTTTCATTTAAAAAGTAACAGGACTCTACCATAAAATAAAAATAACAAAAAGCCATCGATTTAGGACAACCCCTCTATTTTACCAATTCCAAACAAAACAAAACAAAAAATCTGCAGCCCAAGGAAAATGAGTTCCTTGCCCAGGGTTACATAGTTTGGGACTTTGTCATGACCACTCTGAGCCTCTATGGCCTTGCTCATTCTGCTTCAGAAGCTGGCTGAGATGGCCAATGCAGCAGAAGGTGGCTCAGGTGCCACGTGGTCTCCTGCCCTGTGGCCCCTCCGAGGTGCTGGTACTGGGCACCTTTCCCAGGAAGTACACACCTGGTCTCACCTTATCAACATAGTTGGCGATCTCCATGAGCTTGTGTTTGGTGGCGTCCGGGTCTCGTCGATTCTTCTGAAACTAAACAGGACAGGCAGAACCAGGTGAGATCCCAGAACCTCTCCTAGGATCCTTCCTGTGTCCCATTACTTGTCTTTGCACGTGTTCTTATTTAATTCTGTCTTCTGTGAGCAGTCAAATTTATGCAACTGTCTTCCCAGCCAAGGTGGCAGCTTGTGAAGGGCAGGACCTAGTCACATCCATCTTCATATTCCTAGCTCCTAGCTCAGTGCAGGGCATATAGCAGACATGCAGTAACTACATAGTGAATTGAATTGCCTTCCTCTAACCGTTGAAATAAATCTTATTCTCTACCCTCTGAATCACAAGCCTCTGGTAAACTCCCATTGGGGCTTATAAGAAGGGAAGAGGGACTGATCCAACCTTTGCCTTGGTCATCACCCCAACCTGAAGCCACCATCACACAGATCTCATGAGGCTTCCCTATAGGTGGCCAATCAACGCTGGTCAAACTGTTGCAAGGCACTGTGCTCAGCAGTAAGTAGGACACAAAGAAGTGTGAGATCTTGGCCCTAGCCTAGAGCAGCTTCAATCAAAACAGAGAGAGGACCAGAAATAACTGCAATGGCAGATCCTGTATTTAAGGAGTATACAGTTGAAACGGGGCTCAGAAAACATGCACAGAGATAACCACAATGCGAGGCCACATGAATGACACAGGATGGGTGCTGGTAAGGAGGACCGTGAGACATTGGCAAATGCGCTGTCTTGCACGTGGCAGTGCGGTCCACAGTGAGAATTCTGAGACTGCATCAGACAGAAATCAGACATTTCTAATAAAGCACAGGAACAAAAGCTGTGCTCCATGAGAGATGCCCACATGGGTACAAGGAACAGGACATTTCAGCACGGATGCCTCATACTTATATCCCTCCCCAAGGGACAGATCTCTTGCAGCTACAATGATGAAGGAAAGCTTCACAGTGTAGAGAGACAATTTGCTGCAGTTGCAAATTAAATTTGCAAATGATGGACATGTCTTGTAAACTGCCATTGTTACCTGGAATCTGGGTACATCTTTAATTTACCCATTATATATGTTCCTTCAATTTGCAAATCTCTATTTCCTTCCTCCATCCCATCCCACAAGAACATCTCAGCAAGAAACAAAAAGAACATCCCAAATAAAAACACCCTGGGGTATTTGTTTGGCCGGGGGGTGTGTCCAACACAGGGAAGAAATTCACCATTTTTCCCTTTCTCCCATTGCTTTTGGACATTCCTAGGTTTCCTCAGAATTGTCACTCACCAGAAGAGAATTTCATCATCATTGCTGCTTTCTAAAGTTAAATTCAGTGTGACACCCTGTGACTCAGACCTTTCCAAGGTATTAATCCAGAATGCTCCCATTTCTAAATTAGTCCTACAGCAAAGTGCTACAGCATTTCCATTCATTTAGCAAATATTTACTAGAACATCAGGGTTGAATTTTATTGTCTTTCAAATTTGTTAATCCTATCTTTAAACAATTGCCCAACTAGGCCACCATAATTTAAGCAGTGTATCCTCTTGTCCAGAATACTCTGAAGTTAGAGTCAGCAAACCTCCTCTGCAAAGGCCAGAGAGTAAATATTTTAGGTTTTGTGGGCCATGTCATCTCTGCCACAACTGCTCAACTCTGCCACGGTAGCTGAGAAGCGGCCATGGACGATACACAAACGATGGGCGTGGCCGTATTCCAGCAAAACTGTTTGCAAAAGCACATGTGGGCTGGATCTGGCCACGGGCTGTGGTTTGCAGACTGGCCACGGGCTGTGGTTTGCAGACTCCGAGACTAGAGAAAAGAATATCTCGACCTTACATATCCTAGGGTGGCACAGGAAGTACAACGTGGTACAGCCCCATTCTCTCCCAGCTGTCCCACATGCTGCTGGCCTCATGGAAGTCCTTTCCAGGCCTGTGTTTATAGCTATCCTGTCCCCTCCTACAATATCCCACCTTACTCTTCGTTCCCCTTGCATCCTGTTCCATCTGGGGAATGAATAGGCTGAGAACTACCCCAGGAGCCCCCACCTCGGCCCAGCGAGTGAGGAGCTGCCTGCTCATTTTTTTTTATGGCCGGCAACTCTCCCTAGGCAGCAGCTGCGTCCCTGTTCCCTGCTCTGAGGTCGGAGGCCAGAGCCAAGGCTGTCCTGTCTCAGCACCTGGTTGTAAATCACCCCTACTAAGGGAGCCCTCCCCTTTCCTGTCTTCCTGTCCCCTCAGATGAATTGATTGTCAGAAATACATTTCTGCCTGCAGAGGATGAGCGGGAGATGGGGTAAGGGAGGTAGGGAGGGGGTGACGGGTGAGCCTGGGGACCCAGCCCGGCCTATGACACCCCTGCTTACCCCCTCACACAAACCACTCAGAGCCTTCAGCTCAGGGGACCCAGAACCCTGAGAAATGAGCACATTCCTCGGCTGCACGAATCCCAGCCCCGTTGAGAGTCCAGGGCCATTGCTGAAGTCACTCCCCTCTCTCCCCGTCCCTCCTCTGTAACAGGCGACACACAGGCCTGGAGGCACCTTGAGCAGACACTTTTCCTCTGGAGCTTGCTGTGACCCTGGAGGTCAGGAGACAGAAGGTGTCCGATTCCCGCCCCGCCCCCCACTTCTCCGGCAGCAGCAGCTGGAGACTCAAAGCCGGTGGGTTTTAAAACCCCGCACAGGGATTCCTCTGGGGCCAGTGCAAGGCCAAAGAGGAGAAATACGCTACTTTTAAACCAGAGCATCTGGGTTTCTATATGCTAAATTACTGTGGTCCCCAGGAGCTTTTATCGAAATAAAGGATTCTGTAGCTGAAAAAAAAAAAAACTGGCTCAAGACCACCGTATTAGATGATCTTAGATGCAAAGCTTAAACAGAAAAGTGTCCCAGAGTCTGTGGAGTCCAGCTTTCTCGAAGCAACCCTCCCACACCAGGGGCAGTCCTGCGGGGCAGGGGCAGGGAACGGGGTCGGTCACCTCCTCCCACAACTGTGGAGTCTGAGCTGGCTCCTACCCCAGCTTCGGACTCTGTTCCCCATGCCACTACCCCATCCTATACTCACAACTCATCTCTGGAGAGGAAAGAAAAAAACACAGAAAGCACACACATACCAGGCTGCTAGAAAAAACAGTAAAGACATCAATTAAAAAGCTAAAATCTTCTCAAAGTGGAACACAATGTTCCCTCAGCTTAGAATGCCCTTCACCTCCACTTCTCTGCCTTGTGAACTCCTCCTTGTCCTTTAAGACAGCTCCAGGGTCACCTCCTCCTGTCACTGACATCTGGTGACAAACACCCGAAGGCCTCCTGGCCTGAAGTCTAGTGTTCTTCCCGCACCTGGCACTGCCCCCAGAACCCACGCTTCGGGATTTTGACTAGGTAGAGCCACCTTATGAGGAGGCCTTTTGGGAAGCCAATCGCTAACCCCTTTGGGTGGGGTACAGACAGACTGGAGTTGTGATGAGCTCTTTCGTGGGGGTGTCCCAAGGCCAGCGTGCACGGTGCTAGAACACAGTTGGGGATAAGCTCGTCATGATGTCCAGTGTGCAGATGTGCTTAGTTGTACGGCTGGTCACTACATAAAGTGAGGATCGAAGGTAACAACAGGCTAATTTAGGCAAATATGGGCTCTGGGGCCTGAACCCATTCTTCAGGTGTCGGCTTCAACATCGATGTCTCAGAGAAGCTTTCCTGAATTCCCAAAACCATGTTGGACCCCTTTGCATGCACTCTGATCCTCCCCAAAAGTCCACCTTAGCAGTTAGCACACCTGGGACATGTAGAGTTTTCGTGCTGTTACTGCAAACTCTGCCATGCCAGGCTGGGTTTTCTTCTTGACAGCTATATCATCTGGTGCCAAGCACCAGGCTTGGCACATACTAGAAAATCGTTGATGAATAAGTGTATGAAATGTATGATGAGCCAGGTCCATGTTCATCAATCTTAGAACCTGTCTAATTTAAGGAATATGGAGTTGAAGGCTAACATGCTGTTCCTTTAGGTCAGCAGTTCTCAGACTTGCCTGTGCATCAGAATCACTCAGAAGTCTTGTCACACATGGATTGCTGGATCTCACCCTGACAGTGTAGGACTCAGTAGGTCTGGGGTAGGACCCAAGAATTTACAAGTTCACAAGTGCCGCTGATGCCACGGTCTGAGGACCACATTTTGGAAACAATGGCTTTAGGTACTCATTTGGCATCTCCATGATTACAAAAATGGACCCACACCATGTCCATTGTCGGGGGCAAAAAATGGTATTCAATCAGATGATTGAAAATATACTCATTATCTTTGTAAAAAAAGAATGTCTTTAAATTTCTGTAGACAATTCATGGATCCCTAAGATAAACATCAGAACCTGAAGGTCTTTAGACCCAATTCAAGAAATGTCAATCCAGATAATTTTCCTGATTTTCTACCCAACTGATGTATCATGCCATGAGAGTCTTTTCCTCGTGGGTTTTTTTTTTCCCCATCGATGTTCAAAATGACAAAAAGAGCTCTTGGTCAGACTTAAGGTCAAAATCATATTATAAACCAGAGATGGATGAATAAACCAGCAATTCCCCAAAGCAGTGCAAAGCCTGGCATGGAAGCTATCCAGAGAACATTGTTTCTGCAAAACCCACTGCCTTCCCCCTTACCTCCGCATAGTCAGCCACGAGGTAAAGCTCCACGTACTTCATGGAGTGTAAATCTTCCCTTTTCATCTGAGAAAGAGACAGAAGCAGAAAGGGTGGGCTTGGCCTCATTTCAAAAACACTTGTAAGAAACAGAGCTGGTGAACGGACAGTGGGCCTCCATACTCATTTTGTCCTGGGGCACTAGAGACAGTCCTGGCTGTGGCGGCCACCACCCTCACTAACACCTTCCATCCACCACTATTGAGTTGTCCCTGGAGGCTGCTCTGGGACAGGGGGCAGGATCCAGTCCTTCATTCTCAAAAACTACTGAGCTGGGCTGGCCGGCACAGGAGAACAGAGGCCAACATACCGTGCAGGAACATGCTGACAATCAAATTCCTAAATAAGCTTGAAACCACAACCTCGATTTTCAATACGAATAAATACAGGAATTTGTACATATGGCGAAGTGGCTATTCCAATAGGGAGGCATACTTTTTTTTTTTTTTTTACCTTTTAAACTTTCTGAAATCAGCATCTCATTTTACAGTATTTCACATGTAGTATTGTTTACAGTATTTTAAATGTAGTATTGTTTTCTCCAAAAGCAGTTATTCTATTATGAGGGTATCTCACACTCAATAATGACTTAGAATGAAAGAAGAAAGCTATTTCTTCCTTCTTAGCCACCGCCCTTCCATTGAGAAATACTCCTGGATTCAAAGTAAGGGTCCTCGGAGGGGACAAGCTTGTGCCTCGGTTGATTCTCACACCGAGAGCCTCACAACTCACCCTGCGAGGTCGTTTCTTGGTCTGCTGTGTAAACTGAAGGGCCCAGTCCCTGGTGGTGGGCTTGGAGTGCTCGAACCCACAGTTCCCCGGGGGCAGCTTGAGATGTTCAGCTCTGTAAAGAAGGTGCTGGCCCTCGCTGTCAGGGAGGGGCTCGATGACGTAGCTGAGGTTACTGCTCACCATTATCAGTCCTCTGTGGATAAGAGAAATAGAATATCTGGTCAAAGATTACGGTCTTGGAAAAGTCCCTAGCGTAGGTCTTAGTTTCAAAATGGCTTTGATCTCTGGTTTTTAACTTTACTATGGGACCACGCACCCCTTTATGAGAATCCAATGCAAGCTCAGACCCCCTCTCTAGAGAAATGCACATGTATATGAAATGTGGTGTACAATCTCGGGGCACTTGGACCCCCTAAGCTCATCCCTGGAATCCAGGTGAGGAGTCTCTGATTAGGGAAGTTCAGAAGTTTCTAAAAAGGCTGTACCCAGCACACACTTAATACTTAAAAAGGACAGTAGGACTCAGACTCCAAAAAGCCTCTCAAAGCCAACCCATGGCATATGACCAATAACAGGTCAAAACTCTACAGACTCAGAAAAAGCAGTCCAGTGGCTGGAGAAAGAACACTGGCCTGCAGGTGTTGGAGCTCCAGGCTCTGCATTTAGCTCCAATACTCCATTGTCACATGCTCTCTGGCAAACGTTTTAAATCTTTCTGAGCCTCGTCTCCTCATTCCCAAAGTGGAAATAATTTAGTAACTTATCAGGACTCTTGGATGATTACATGGAAAGAAAAATGTCCTTGTGCTTGGAAACCAAAGCTAGATGCAACCCTGATGCCATGCCTACTAGTCCCAACTGCCCTGTGTCAGTGCTGCAGCTATTTGGTGAAGTGACATCCACAACAAAGCAAGTGTTACTATTTTTGTTCGCCTCCATTATAGATTCTAGCATTGAACTCCAAATAAAGATGTCTTCATCTACTTTATTCTTCCACTCATTGAGCTCTTACTCTGTCCTAGACACAATGTAAACACAATCCTTGTCCTCAAGTAATTCACAGTCCACTGGAGGACTGTCACTCACTGCACAAACATTTCCTGGACTCCTGCTATATGCAAGGCAATGTACTAGTTGCTTGGAATGAGCAGTGAATGAGACAAAGTGCCTGCCCTCATGAAGCTTAGAGTCTAAACATGGAAAAAAGTCATGACAACACATAGCAGAGAGAACAAAGAGGTTTTGTGCCCCTAACCCTGATGGATTGATGCAGCTGCATAGAGCGTCACATTCAGGCTTCTGTGGGCTTATCCAGCCTCAGTGAGAAGGGAGGCCACGGTTATTAGCTATTGCTGTCACAAAGGGTTGGTAGAGGCCCTTGCAGCAAGTATTTGTCATCCTTGACACAGTGAGAGGAATACGATAGCAAGGGAATGTACTCGAGGCCCTGGGGTAGGAGGAAGCCCCAAGAAGCATTTCTTGTGCTCCAAAACCTCATGCAGGTGCCTATTCATCCAGAGAGCTCAGAACCTACGGGATCACCAACTCCAGGTCTTTGTCATTGTCACTTGGCAGGGCCTCCCTCTTAGGCTGTCTCAGCTTCCATCCCTACCACAAGCCCCTTGGGATCCCTGCCCATGGTTTGTCCTTTGGGAAGAGCCTGTGACGCTTTCAGGAAAGACAGTGCCAGGCCCTGATCAGCAGCAGCCCTTCCCGAATGCCATCCCTGGCTGACCTCATTCTGGAGCCAGGGAGCCTGACGACTTCCCGGCCGCCTCGCCCAGGCTGACACAGCAATACCCAACCAGCCCCCCAGCGGGACACGTAAGGAGCTCCCTGGACAGCTGGGGATGGGAGTGGGGCAAAGGGCAAGGGTCACATCCACTCCCTAATCCAGACAGGAAAGGGGAGAGCTGCCGCAGGCATCCTGTTCCCAAGTTATCTCATCCCAGCTGTCCAAGACCCCTCCCATCACCTCGGTCTCCCCGAACAGCTACAGACAGAAGGCGTGACCACAAGCCAGTCCATGGTTCTGTGTGCGCCAGGTTGTGGCCGTTGATATCATACCCAGTTAGTGGAAAGTTCCATATAGGAATCGGGGAAGTTCCAGTGTAGTGCCACAAGGTGCAGTTGACCTGGCATCCTTTCAACAAGCCTCTGGGCCAAACGGGACAGAGACCAAGCCCAAGTCTGGTGCACAATAAATAATAATCACAGCGGCTATAGATTGCCAAGCCTCTGCTATGGACCAGGCACTGTGCTAAGCATTTTACTATTCACTCCTGCTTCTAGGATCCTTACGAATATTATCCCCAACATACAAACTGGGAAAACTAATGCTCGGCAAGGTTAAGGTTAATTAATCTGCCCAAAGTCACAAAAAGAGTAAGAGTGAGAGTAAGGATTTGAACCTACGCATTCTGGTTCACCCCAAGTCCCACAGCCTTAAGCCTGACTACACACTGCCTTGGTCACATGACCCTATGGAGTGGATCAGAAAGATAGCCCCAGCTTATAGACAGCTCAGTGACGGTGACAGCAGCTCTCCTGTGAGCTGTGACTGACCACTACCCAGCTGCCCGTCTGAAGTCAGACCCCAGGTCCCGGGAGACACGACAGAGGAGGCATCCAGCCCACTGTTCATCCTCAGCTGTCATTTACTGGGAGCTAACTGAATGCCAGGCACTGTGCTTGCAAACGTTATTCTTATTTCATTCCCACGTCAATGTCATAAAGTAGGTACCATCATAGGTCCCATTTCATAAATCCAGAAACTGAGGCTCAGAGAGATCAAATAATAAGCTAATAATCTGGGGCCCCATGGCTTGAACTAACCTCTGTGCTGTCTGCCTCCAATAGGGAGGTGAAAACTTGGGTGTCAGTGATCTCTAGGATTGGAGGTCCCAGAGGCATCTAATAGAATATTCCACAGTGCATCAGAAATATAGATGTCTGGGGCCAACCTAAAAGACCCGATGCTGCAGGCCTGTGTGTGTGCACCATGGACAAGTCCTGTGGGTAAGTCCCTGCACAGCCACCCTCAGGAACTGTGGCCTGGAGCCCCCACGCTGCAGCAGGAACTTGGTGTCACAAGGCCCCGAGCGATGCTGTTGCAGGGAGCAGGCAGATTACAGTTTGAGAAACGCAGGCTCAGAAGGGCACTGAAGGTCCTTCCATCAACAGGATCCTGTGGCCACTCCCCTCCCCTCCCTCGACTATGGCCCTTGGTAATTCACCCTGTGTCACAGCTGCAGTCCCCCCAGACTGCCTGGGGACAGAGGAGAGGGTGGCACAAGCCCCAGTACTTTATAGTGAACCCCAGTTTTGCTGCTAGAGGAATTTCTAAGAACATGGTTCCAGGGGCCCTCCCCTGCCATCCCTCGCCCCCAAGTCCTCTAGCTGCCCTCCCTGGGCACGCACCAGTTGTTTATCCTTCTAGGAGCCTCGGTTGATCTACTTCACTAAATGCTAGCACGGGCAGAGGCAGAACTCAGCAGGAGGCATGAGAGGGGGCCCAGGAGGCTGGGTGGCCAGGACCTCACAGGCTCTTCTCCGCTCTGTTCTCCATCCTAGTCCTTATCCTTGAGAGCTGGATACAAACAAAACTGTACAGAGGAACAGGCCAGGCCAGGCAGTGAGCTGGCAATTCACGTTTAACCCCTGAATAATTGACGGATTCACCCAAATGTATCCTTCAATTGCTTCCTGGGAACTTGTCCATTGAGAGCTAAACCCAGAGGGTCATGTCTTACCTCCACAAACCCAGAGCTGCCCTAACAGGTAACACCCCGCTACCCGTCTTTCCTTTCCCTTTCCCTTCAATCTGCATCCATGTGAACAGAGCTACAGGTGACTTCAAAGGCAGCAGAGAAGAGAGAAGAGGAGGCACACAGGCGATGTGCCCCCTCTGGGCTCGAGTGGCCAGGCACAGGTAGAGAGCACAGGCTCAGGAATGAGACAGACCTGGATTCTAAGTCTGGCTCTGTGGTCTGCTAGCTGTGCGGGCAGTCATGTACTAACACTGCCTGTATCTCCAGGCTTGCTATGATAATGGACTCAAGTGATAGGCAATGCTTACTAATAACCAAAGCAACATATGAAAACAACAGCTAACAGTCACTGAGCATGTACCATACATAGAGCAAGGTGCAAAGCGTTTTATTCCATAGTCATTCAACACACCTGCATTGAGAACCTACTGTGTGACAGAAGCTGTTCTAGGCACTGCGGATATGGCATGATCAAAAGGAAGCCCCTGCTGTCAAAGAGCTTGCACCCGTCACCTAATGTAAATCCACCAATGACATCGATATTGCTGTCTCCATTTTACAGGTGAGAAGACTGAGGCCAGAGAACTGAAGTAGCCTGTCAGGTTTTAAACCAGGATCTGTCTGACTCCAGAATTTAAATTTGTCACAACTTAATGGTGTTGCTCTCTGAGGGCTTAATCCACACAGTGCCTGGCACAGAGGTGGCACTGATGATCTGTTCTGAAGAGGGAAGGCAAGGTATCCAGACGGGGAAAGGACATGCCACTTCTTATGGGTTGGCTGCATGTGTATGATGAGCCACCTCTTTCTGCCCTCAGCCACCACCTTTCTGAGACTCTCTGCTCATTCTCTCTGCAGCCCAGGGCTTCCCATACCGAAGGACCTTTTTGATGGTCTGGTCTACTCTCCCTTTACAGATGGGGGGAAAAGCCCCCCAGGAAAGGAATTTGCCCAAGCTCACCTAGTGAGTTAATTTTAGAGCCAGGGGCAGACCCCAGGTCTCCTAATGTCCCAGGTAGGCATCAGTACAAGCCAAGGTAAGAATAAGCAAAAAAAAATTAAATGAGGAAAGGACTGCTATGATATAGGGGTGATCCATCAAATAGATTACTACAGATAGTTATTGTATACCTTTGAAAGACTTTTTATACAATTAAACTTGCTAGACATTAGTATTAATACATAAGATATAATTGCAACCATTAAAAGGAGTTAGATCTATTTGTATCTAAAACATAATGCTAAATTGGAAAAAAAATTACAGGACTGTATGCATAGGGTAATCTCGTTTGGATAAAAAGAAATCTACATATCAGACAATGATGCACACCACCAATGGTGATTACAGTTGGGGAATGGGATTGGGTGGAAGAGTGGGACAGGATAAAGAACTTTCGCTTTTTTAAGTGTACACATTCCTGTATGATTTGAATGTTGAACACTAAACCTGTATTAGTTATATATAATGATAATTTTAATAAGAATTTTTTAAAAAATAATTTACCAATCAAGTACCCCTGCTGCTGATAGTGATACACACACATGCACATAGATACACACACAAGCACATAAACACACAAACACACACATGTTTTCCAGAATTCACAGGCTTAGAGACACTTCGGCCTGGCATTGTCTAGATTTCTTCACAAATAATCACCACTCCTTACGTGCATGCCGTGTGCTAGTTTGCAAAGCATTTGTGCATGGGAGAGGTTGTGTGCACATTTAGAGGATGGGTCCCTACTCTGAGGCAGGCCTGGGGGGTCTGGACACTTTCAATCCCCATGAGATGGCATCCCATGTCTTTTTATTGGGGTAGTTTATAAGTATCCATAGCTTCTGCCCAATTCTCAAAGGGGTGGGGTGGGGCCCAAATAGGATTACAAAGCATTTGACTACATATCTATGTTCTTTTTTGCGAGGGATATTTCTAAAAGGATATATGAGAAACTAGTAATAGTGGATGTCCCTGGGAAGGAGGGGAATCTGGGGTGAGATAGAGAACTTTCTTTCATTGTATACCCTTTTGTACTATTGGAATCTATTCTTACTATGACCATGTATTACTTCGTCAATTAAAGTAACCTAAAGAACTGCTTTGGAGAGAATGGGGCCCAGAAATCATCTAGAAGCTCAGCTGAATTCCTATTTTTCATATCATCAGCCGGAATATTCTACCTGGTGCAAATCCTACCTATTTTCTCCAAACACAAGGAGCACGTTTTCCAGGAGAGCAGAACAATCGCTATGGAGATTTTCCATTGCAGAGTGCTTTATGAGCCTGGGGAGGCAACTGGAGTTGGGGCCACACGGGATTGAACCCTGCCGCTGTCGCAGCTGCTCCTTCGCCAGGGTCGGAATGGAGCCATCTGGCTTGAGTCTCCAGCTCTTAAATCAATCCACCCACAACCTTGGTTTCTTAAGGTGTGTAGTGAGAGGGCTGAGAAAGTTAGGCGAGTGGATCTCGCCAGAGGAAGCGTGCAAAACAGAAACACATGGACACTCACTCAGCCAGCTTCCCCCGCCAGCACCACTGCTGGAATGATTTGCACGAGGCCAAGCCAAGTTCCCACTGCTCCAGACCGAGCAGATGGAGGAAGACGCAGAAAGAAGCAGGTCACACCTGCATGTTCCCTTTCCTCCTTCTTGGGAAAAACTTTGTTTACTTGCAGACTGCAGGTGGTGGCGGCGACTGGGCCTGCAAATACCACCATGAAGCCAGTTGGCTTGGCTTATCCAGGTCACTTTAGTGGGGGGATTTGGGAGCCAGTCTGTTATTGCCTCCCGGCCAAAGCCTGTTTCCTGCCTAATCCCCTGCAGCCGACTGACCGTAAAGCCTTCAAATGAAGACGTGGCCCAATTTATAAACAGACATGTGAGATCTGCAGCGTGTGGGGTCTTCGATGTGTATAAGAGCCTGGCAAGTCTTAGTTTCACTGTTAAAAGATGATAAGAATCCCGTATGTTTATAAAGTGCTACCGAGTTAAAATAACAATTTCTACCATGCCTAACATCAATGTGCATTTTAGATGAGGAAACTGAGGGCTCCAAAAATTATAATGTCTGTTTTTCTTCCACTTACATAGGGCCTGGGCATAAGGTAGGTACCCAATATTAATCTGTCCAATGAAAGAAGCAATCATTGAATGAATCAATCAATCAATAAAGAGAGAAAGAGTACACAGGAGAGCCACCTCCTACCAGCTAAAGAGAACCAACTAAGGGCCTGTCTTTTCAATTTTGCTTTCCAGAACGTCATGATGGCAGCTTAAAATTGGGTGGGAGTATCTTCACCAGCATATTGGCAGATTCTACAAATCAGAGCTTTTGCCTTTTCTTAATAGAGCCAGTTTACCAACATGCCGGATACACATAACACAGTCAATGAAAACCCAGCAATTAGTACAAGCAATTAGAATCCAGGTGTTTCAGATAATCATCCTTTTTCCAAAAAAGAAAAGTATGAGAGGGGAGAGTGGGAGGGGTACAAATAAATAATATTATTTCAGCATCAAGTGTAGATGCTACTATTATACGCAAGGCACTAGGGCAGGCTGGTGGAAATAGATATTTGAGGTAAAATTCATCTTCTCCAGGAACACGCATTCTTAGGCACAGACTGGAACATGCACGAAAATCAGCTGGGGGTCTTGGTTGAGTGTGGACTGACACCCAGGAGGTCTGGGGGAGACGTGAAATGCTGCATTTCGGACAAGCTCCAGGCAAAGCTGAGCTGCCATCTGAAGACCACAGCTAGAGAAGCAGGGGCCTGGGAGGCCGCTGGGCGCTGGCCACGTGGCAGTGCCATTCCAAGGTCAGACAGCTATTAACACTCGGAATCCTCACAACACCAGGCATATGTTCTTCTGATCCACATTTTACAAACGAGACCATTGAGACACCCAGCTGGTAGACTGCTACTGGCTCCAACGCGGCAGTCTGGCTGGAAGCAGCAAGGGTCACTCTAGAACGCGCCATCTGGTTGGAACTCCGCTGTCGATTTCCTGTCTTGACAATTATCCTTGCCTCTCCTTCCACCCCCCGGCTCTGTTCACTAATCGTCCATTTCCTATTTCAACATCTATAAGTACTTCTACCAGAGAAGACTGAGAAGTGTGACTGAATGCTCAAACTCATCAGTGTTGAGTATATGAACCTCGTGTCCCTGTTGCTTTGACCTCTGGGGTCTTGCTGACCCTGGAGGGACTGCCCCTTCCAGACTTAGCCTGGTCCTAGAGAGAGCAGACAGTTTTCCAACTTCCTTGCCTTTCACATACAAGCCAACCAACTCAGAAGCCCACACCCCAACCATCCACTTTATTGGGACCTCTAGCCTCTGGGCCATCCTCCCTCCCTAATTATCCCAGAACTGGTATAGGACAACTAAGGACAGAAAGTCCTATGCCCCAGAGCCTGTTGAAATTATTTAAACTAGCCAATCCTAAACCTGCTTACTCTGCCTCACCCACTCCTTCCTGCAGAAACCACAGAAAGGCTCTTGCCCACACTTCTGGCTCCTTCTGTCCCTGACCAGCCACAAGGCTTCCTCGTGTGTCCCCACTTCTGTGGCATAGCACGTCCCCTCCTCTTCCTGTGTGGCCATCTTTTCAATGGCACTTGTCTCCGGATTTGTTGGCCTAACCATACCTACATGATGATAAAACCTGTATTTTAAAACATCAAGTTCATCAGGGAAGTGAAACAAATCCTGATGCATTTGTGGATTATCTAGGACAGGGGTCAACTTTTTAAACGGGGCCAGTTCACTCTTCCTCAGACCATTGGAGGGCCGGACTATAGTTTAAAAAAAAGTATGAACAAATTCCTATGCACACTGCACATATCTTATTTTGAAGTAAAAAAAAACAAATGGGCAAAAAACACCCGCATGTGGCCCACGGGCCGTAGTTTGAGGACACCTGATCTAGGATTTCCCTTGCCCTCCCAGGCCCGGCCCTCCTCAGAGCTGGTGCCCACACATTCCCAGCGGGCTCCTTCCCAAGGCCCTTGCCTTAGGCTGGCCCTGCTTGTCCCAGGGAGAGTGCCAGCCCCCCCCCCGCCCCCCCGCAGCCCCAGGGGCTCTTACCTGATTCCCCGGCAGGTGCTGAGAGTGACGCTGGACTGCTCTGCCTCCCTCACCGAACCATGGTAAAAGCAGTGGTCCTAGCAAGGAGAGAGGAGGTGGATAAGCCAAAGAACATCGATAAGCATGGCGGTGCTGATGTCTCGTGGAGGTGACGGAAGATCCACAGCTTGTCATACGTCTACACCAACCTTATGGCACCTTATAACCTGCAAAGAGCCTTCCCAGCCACCGTTTCATTTGATGCTTATAATAATCCTGGGAGAGTGGGCAGGGCAGATGTCATTATCTCCACTGAACAGAGAAGGAAGCTGAGGCTCAGAGGAGCAAGGAGGTTTGCCAAAGGTCTCCCTGCCGGTTGGAGAACCCAGGACTTGCAGATCTAGTTCAGAGCGCTTTCCATGGCATGATTTAGCCACAGGAAACACCAATTTTTGAAACAGCCTGCCTCCCCACCAATGTCACCTTTGTAACCCCCTGTTGAGGGTTGAATAGTGTCCCCCTAAAATTCACGTGCACCGAAACCTCAGAATGTGACTTTATTTGGGAGTAGGGTTTTTGCTTGTGTAATTAAATGATGAGGTCATATTGGATTAGAGCAGGTCCTAAATCCAGTGACTGGTGCCCTTATAAGAAGAGACACAGAGACAATACAGAGAAAGAGAAGAGGCCATTTGAAGATGGAGACTCGAGTGATGAAGCTACAAGCCAAGGAGAACCAAGGATGGCCAGGGGCCACCAGAAGCTATAAGAGGCGAGGAAAGACTCTTCCCTAGAGGCTTTGGATGGAGCACAGCCCTGCCCATGCCTTGATTTTGGACTTGTAGCCTCCAGAACTGTGAGAGAATAAATTTCTATTGCTTTAAGCCTCCAAGTTCATGGTGCTCTGTTACAGTGGCCCAAGGAAATGAATACACCCCTATCTCTTCCCAGTTCACGACACCTTCCTTCCCTGAGTCTCCCCACACCTGGGCCATGCTTGGTTTGGCACGTGTGTCCATGAGGTCTGCTCTGCTCTCTAGTCATTGTGTCTCACGGCTGTCTGGTCTTCTCCACCCAGCTGTGGAGTACGCATACATGCCAGGTGCTGGGCTGGGCCCCAGAGACACGATAATAAGTAAATAGAGGCATAGCTTTGGCCGTCGTGGTGCTTAGAGTCTTGTGAGAGCCAGTTATTAATCAGAAAGTCAAAGATACAATTATAGACTGGGCATGCTGGCTTATGCCTATAATCCCAGCATTTGGGAAGGCTGAGGCAGGAGGATCACTTGAGGTCAGGAGTTGGAGGATGCAGTGAGCTATGATCATGCCATTGCACTCCAACCTGCACAACAGAGTATGACCTTGTCTCTAAAAAAAGAGAAAAGAGAAAGATTTAAAAAGAAGATATAATTACAAACCATAAGGAGTGGCTTGAAATAAATGTTTGAGGTGCTGGCAGATGGATAAGTAGGGTAGCCATAGTATCCAGGAGGCAAATACAGCACTGTTGAGAGTGCTAAAGTCCAAAACCAGACAGATGGGCAGAACCAAGACTGTCCCCAGCAAGCCAAGGGGTAACAAGAAGGGACACGTTCCTGTAAGCTTCTTTCCAAATAGGTCAAGAGAGATAAGATGGTCAGAACAGAGAGAAGGTAAAACCCTCAGGGTAGAGCCAGGTCCCAAAGAGATCTTCAGAAGGACGTGAACTCACAGCTACAGACATGGAAGCTTTCTCTTTTCCAATGTCCTGATGCTGAGCAGGGTCAATCCTAAATGCTCAGGCCTCCACGCAAGTGACAGTCCAAGGGGTCTATCTCTAGGACCACACGCTGCTTGCAGTGGTTGCTCTGTCCCCTGGGCTGTGACTCAGCAGACAGCTAACCCATGTGTTCTCTGGCTCCAACTCCTCCCAGCTCTGAGCGTGAGTACAGCCTAATAATTAAATTGGAGCATGGTGGCACGGCCAGGCCAGATTGAAATCCAAGGCCCCACACCTCCCAGCTACGTAAGCAGTTCCACAACCTCTCTCTGACCTTCAGCATCTTCAGGCTCTACCTCACAGAGTGGTTATGAGGATGCTATGCTTAAAGGAGCTAGCAGAGTATCTGGCCCAGAGTGGCAGGCAGTAAACATCAGTGACCCCATTATCATTAAATCCTCCTTCACCACAGGCACGCGTGGCCTCGAAGGACCCAGAAGCCCACCAAGGGACTGAATCCCGGCCTCCCCTGTGCCAATTCTATGTCCTGTCCGGCTGAGCCAGGCAGCCACGTCAGAGGATACAGGCCAAGCTGACACTCGACTTGGGCTCAGTCTCCAGACCACAGGTGTCCTTTCATCTGCTGAATCCACCGGCCAGTGATGTGGCTCCTTCCCCTTCAAGCTTGTGCAGTCAGGAGGAGGGACAGGGGCCAACCCTACCTTTGCCTCAAACTTACCTGGACTTTGGGCAAGTCCAGTCCCATCCTTCAGAGGAGCACAAAGAAAGGATCCCGTAGTGGGGGCAGAGGACACCTCCAGCATTTAGGAAAGAAAGCGACACAGGCAAAACCCTCCTTCCACTCCTTCCAGCCTGGAGTCTAACTGCTTTCAAACGTCATGTGGCTCCTCTCCCTAGCCCTGGGCTCTGGGATTCAGAGGCTGACCATGAAGCACTCAAGTCCCAAACCTGGTCCTTAGAACTCAACAGTGGGGCCACAAACCCCACAGCACAGGGTCATTCACAGGGAGAAGGGGGCCACACTGGCATGGGGCTCACAGATACTGGAATGACAGAGAGTGAAGGAGTTTAGAAATGCATGTTGGCTACAGTTTTCAAACGCTGGCACCATCACTAATAAAGAGATCTCAGGTCCCGGGATGGTTGCAAAGAATCCCTGCATCTCTTCCTATCTTTGTTTTTTTTAATATTTTTTACTTTTTGTGTTTTTATGACAGTATCCTAGCTACCTGTGGATTGATGCTAACAGTGTTTGCAGCCTGGGTATTCTCTGGAATAGCCCAACTGATTTTGTAACATGCTGTACAATCCACAGAGGCTTTTCCTAGACATTACCCCCTGCGATCGTGACGCCTGCCACTTACTGTTACCACCGATAAGACCTAACAACTGTCCAGCTGTTACCACTGGATGGACAACATAAGAAGACTCTTGTTTCCTTCAAATCTGACCACAGTCTTATGAGATAGATATTATTCTCGTGCTTTAAAAGGGGAGAAAAAGAAGGTTAAAGAGGTTTAAGTCATTCGCAAGGTAACACAGCAAAGTGGAGACTGGGACCCAGCAGCCTGGCCCCCTGCTCCATCCTCTGCTGCTCCCAGCAGTGACAAAGGGGGGACTCGATCCGTCAGAGCTCCGTCATCCCCCCGTTTCCCGAGCAACGAAGGAGACAAGTTCTAGTCTGAGCCTTGCCCGTTACTAGTAATCCAAACTTAGGCAAGTTACTTCTCCTCTTCTCTCAATTTCTTCATCTGTAAAACGTAGGGTTGGAAGAGATGTTTATGAATTCCCATAAAAACCAGTGATTCATCTTACCCTTCTATAGCTCTGCGAGTCAGATATCAGCATATCCACTGTGCAAATGAGGAAACTCAACGCTAGTGTGGGCAAAAGGGTTGTGTAAGGTCACATAGCTGGTTAAAGCCAAGACTACAAGCCTGCCTTCAGCCCCCAAACCCTGTAACTCTTTCCGCGGGAACACGTCCACGGACCGGTCCCCCAGTGACCTGACCTAGATCGGGGCTGTAGCCTAAAGGCCTCCCCCTGATGAGTCTTGATAAGGTTCCCAGAACTCCAGCCACCCCAGGCCAAGTTTGGCCGCGGAGTGCAGTCCTCAACAGTTGGGTCAAGTGCAGCTGAGTGGTTTATTCCATTCCCATTTCTCTTTGAGAGCTCAGCTTCCAAATCAAACACCGACTGAGAACCCCACGGGTCTGGGTGGGGGCTTTGCAGGAGCGTGGTAGTAGGGGGAATCAGAAAACAATGAGTGTTCCATGGTGCAGTCAACAAGACCTTCAGGAAGGAGGGGGATGAGGGATGCGGGGAAGTTCTCTTCCACTCCTCTGTTTCTGAAAGACCCTTCAAACATCTCTGCCTAACGCACAAGCTGAGAGCACAAAGAACAAGTCACAGATCAGTCATGAAGTCACTGCATTCCGTGGCTTCTCTGCCTGATGGGGCCACCCCAAGGGGGCTCTCACAGCAGGAAGCATGAGCTCATGGCAAATTGCAGACTAAGACCCATTCTTGAGCCCGGTACAGAAGTGGCAGGAGCCAAACTCAGAGGAGGGTATTTCCGTGAGGTTGCAATGGCTAGAGGCTTTCTAGGTAACCCCGAACCACCACCCACCCACCCCACCCCCGGCCCCGGAGGCAGAGAACAGAGCTCTCAAGAGGAGAGGACAGGTTTTGACCAAGGGGCACTGAGGAGTGTGGAGTCACAGCTGGACAGCACTCCCCCACCCCCCGAGATGAGGAGACACAGAGAAGACATAGGCACTGGCCACACCAACTCCTTCCCCAGCCTGGAAGGCCTTGGTGCAGAACATGACACTGCTCTTCACACCCAGCCTCGAACACAGCCCCGAGCTGCCTGGTTACTAGGCTCTAGATCATTCGGATCTATCGAAACTTAATCGTCCCATGTCGCTTTTGCCAGCCAGGGGTAAGCTGATGACCTAACCTGAGCTGTTAATGACTGACAGTGGCTGGCAATGTCTTGTCAGATGCCTGCACTCTGGCAAGGATATTGTAAAGAATGGGCCATGTGGGGTCTCGGGGTCCCTGGGAAGCTGCTGCGGGAGCCTGAGGCTGAGAGGACTCTCCTGCTGTCATTCAAACACCTCCCGGGCTATGTGCCTCTTCTCTTTCACCCCAGGCTCTGAGAAAGGGGACTTGAATCCAGGGCTCCCCAACTTGGGCACTGTGGCACTTGGAGCAGGATCATTCTCTGTTGTGGAAGGTCTGTCCTATGCATTGTAGAATGTCCGGCAGCATCCCTGGCTTCCTGCCACTAAATAAATGCCAGTAGCTTCCTCTCAGCCTCAATTATGATGATCAAAACTGTCTCCAGGCCGGGCGTGGTGGCTCACGCCTGTAATCCTAGCACTCTGGGAGGCCGAGGTGGGAGGACTGCTCTAGTCAGGAGTTTGAGACCAGCCTGAGCAAGAGCAAGACCCCGTCTCTACTAAAAATAGAAAGAATCTTGGTTGTTCTGTTCCATAAGACCCATGGGTATAAGGCTTCTTTTAGGGGTGATGAAAATGTTCTACAATTGATTGTGGTGATTGTTGTACAACTCTATGAACATACTAAAAACCAGTGAATTGTACATTTTAAATGAGTGAACTGTATGGTATGTGAATTATATCTTAATAAAGCTTTTATTAATATATTTAAAAAAAGAGAGAGAGAGAGAGAAATTATCTGGACAACTAAAAATATATAGAAAAAATTAGCCGGGCATGGTGCCACATGCCTGTAGTCCCAGCTACTCGGGAGGCTGAGGCAGAAGGATCGCTTGAGCCCAGAAGTTTGAGGTTGCTGTGAGCTAGGCTGACACCATAGCATTCTTGCCTGGGCAACAAAGCAAGACTCTATCTCCAAAAAAAAAAACAAAAAACTGTCTCCAAACATTGCCAAGGGTCCCCTGGGGCAGGGTGTGGGGAGCATAGCTCCTGGCTGACCACCACTGCTCCGAGCCTACAAATTCCAACAGGCACCCATAGGAAGAGCTAGCAAACCATGAAATGGGTGTGATGATTCACTACCCTAAATGTCCACCAGTGAGGTGTGGTAAAGCAAACTAATATGTATCCATCTGAAAGACCATTTTCCAAATGACAAATCTTTGATTTTATGCAAATATCCCCACTCAAAAACAACTTTCAGGGAAAAACTGTCCAGTCTAAAGATATCAACAAAATAATAAAACCTTCATAACTTAAAATCACATCAAAAAGGCAGACTACAAAATTTGTATGCACAGTGCTTACGACTCTGGGAAGCTTATACTTCCATTTAAAAAAGGGGAGGGTGGCCGATCAACTATCTAGTTGGGTGAGGAGATAGGATTATGGGTGAATCATTTCTTTAGAGTTTTATAAATGTGTGGGTTATTAACACGAAGCAAAGAAAATGTATGCTCCACGATGACATACATCAATTTTAATCAGATGTAATTACCCTAAAATAGTCTATTTGTTTGTTTAGCGATTTTAGCTAGCAAAGGAGAGCGAGGACTTCTGAAACACGAAGTACACATTTTGCTTCTCCTGTTTGCTCCCTTGGTCTTCAGTCAGGAGAAATAATCCTTGAGAGGAGGGACCTCCTCCATCCAGACCGTCCTTGGTCCGCAGGAGTGGTGGCGACAGAGGGCAGTGGCGGGACAGACATCTGCTGACCTGAACTCACCTCTGATTTCAGCGTGGTGGTTTGAGGGTCACCACTTGGAGTATAGTGGGTTTCCGTGTAGGCTGGAGCAAAAAGGTGCCTGCAAACAATAAAGACATTCATCTCTTTAGTTAATGGGCTCCATCCTCCTGGTAACCGTGGCAGGTGATTTTAACTGAACAAGGCGGGGCCCTCCCAAGTGTTTGCATGCAAAATAAACTACATAGACACAAGAGGCTAAGGAAGAAAAATGGAAATCCGGAGGAAGTCTGTTTTTAATTTTATATTTACTGGGATCATCACACCAACTATTAATAGATGGCATTGATAACAACTAAAGCAACGATCGTAACGTTTTTCTGGGTTTGGGGAAAATACACATGCAAACACATGCAAAATTTTCCAGGGTTTTCAGATTCTCCTTGATTGGTTTTTCTAGCACGGCATTCACCAATTTTCAGTATCAGCAGACCAATTTTTCTTTTTTTTTTTTTTTGAGACAGAGTCTCACTTTATTGCCCAGGCTAGAGTGAGTGCCGTGGCGTCAGCCTAGCTCACAGCAACCTCAAACTCCTGGGCTCAAGCAATCCTGCTGCCTCAGCCTCCCAAGTAGCTGGGACTACAGGCATGTGCCACCATGCCCGGCTAATTTTTTTGTTTCTATATATATTAGTTGGCCAATTAATTTCTTTCTATTTATAGTAGAGATGGGGTCTCGCTCTTGCTCAGGCTGGTCTCGAACTCCTGAGCTCAAACGATCCGCCCACCTCGGCCTCCCAGAGAGCTAGGATTACAGGCTTGAGCCACC